>CAUYPK010006391.1:0-149610 GCA_963574355.1 Loris lydekkerianus
GTCTTAGCACAATAACTCAAAAAACGCCAGGAAGGCTATGTAGACCGGTGTGATGAAAATGTGTCAAACGGTTTATGAAACTAGTGTATGATGCCCCATGATCATATCGATGTGCACAGCTATGATTTAATAATAAAAAAAAAAAACATCATGAGAGAATACTTCATATCCACTAGGATGGCTATAATAAAAAAAGGTAATAAATAAGTACTGGTGTGCATAAGGAAAAATTAGAACCTTCATACAATGCCAGGGGGAATATAAAATGATACAGTCTCTCTGGAAAACAGATGGGCAGTACCTCAAAAAGTTAAACATAGAGTTAGAGTTTGACTCAGCAATTTCACTAAGTATATACCCAAGAGAATTAAAAACATGTGGCAAAAACTTACTCACATACTCACAGCAGCATTCGTTATGGCAGCCCCAAAGTGACAATAATCCAAATGTCCATTAATTGATGAATAGATAAGTTAAATATGATATATTCAAACAATGAAATATCATTCAGTTACGATAGAGATGAAGTTTTAATACACACTACAGCATAGATGAACCTTGAAACCACCACGCTAAGTGAGAGAAGCCAGGCGCAAAAGGCCATTTATGGTAGGGTTCCATTTATAGGAAATGTTTCAAATAAGCAAATCCACTGTAGGGGCAGAGAGAAAGCTTCCTGTTCTGAAAGTTCTCTGGAATGAACTGACAGTAGATGGGTTAATAGGAGAAAAAGCCTATGATTATATGAGAGTGCATAAACACGGGACCCATACAAAATAGGAGACACAAAGAGGTCAGATGGTTGAGGTTTAAATACTTTCTCCATAAGGAAGAGGGAATGGGGGTTGGACAATTTTGGAGGGAGTCCTAAATGATTTTTTAGGAGAAATAGATGGATCTGGGAAGCAGAAAAGTAATTCTCTTAGAAACCTGATAGGGACTGACTAGGGAAGTCAGAGAAAGTGAGGTGTGAACAAAGGTTGTCTTATTATGTTAGATAAAGTTAGGTCATGTCTCTAACCTCCCCTGAGAAGAACTGATAAAAAGTCTGTCCATCGTGACAACTTTTAGTCTCTTCTTCTTTCTGGTGGTTAATCTTTCAGGGTTATTTGATGAGATTCCTACAGGGCATCTTCAAACGATTCCATTTCTTTTGTCGGATTTCATTTTTCAGTCAGAAAAAGAAATTCCAGAAAAGTCTTTCTGTGTGCGTGGCTTGTGTTAAGGTGAGGGATGGGGGGTAGTCAAGAGAAGTTTAGAAAAAACTTTCCATTCTGAGGCAACTTCTAAGGCCTTCCAATTTCCTTAAATTCAAGGTGTTCAGCCTCCAAAGCTGAGCCTTAACACCATGAGCACCGGTTACCAGGGACGCAGGAAGGTGATGGGGACCGACTGCTGACGGGCACAAGTTTTCTTTGGGGAATGATGAAAATGTTATGGAATTAGTGGTGACAGTGGTGCAGCTTTGTGAATATACTTAAAGGCCATCAAATTGTGCCCTTTAAGGGAATGACCAGGGTATGTGCATTATTAAATTAAAATTAAATTTTTAATTATAAATTAAAAACAAAAACTAGAATTTGATATATCCTTCCAAGTGCTCAAATTAGAAGGGCTTGCGTCTAAGGTAAATAAGGGAAGGGGAGGGTGGTCACCAAAAATGAGAATGGAGGCTTCCGGAAGATGACAGAGATCGGAATTAAGTCCTAGGAAGCAACACTCCCTAATTTTTGAGATAAGCAGTAGAGGGAGCCCTCGATAGCAAAGAAAATTACACAAATAATATTTATACTTCTGATCATAAAGTTAATATATTCTTTTTACAGAAGAGATGAAAAAAATAGCAAACGAAGGTAATAAAAACCCATTAATAATCCCAGCACCTGGAGAACCATGATTCGCATTTCATGTGTGCGAACCTTCCCATGTTTCTTCTGAGTGTGTATACATAAATGTGTGTGTACACATGTAAATGTACACACACATACATCCAAACCTGCCCACAACTCAGGTGTACATGCAGTTTTGTATCTTATTTTTTTAACTTTGTGTTATTTTTTATATTTTTCCAAAGCCTTAAATATTCTTGAGAGTATAATTTTTCATGCCTACAGGTGTATTGTAATTAATTAAACCTAGTTTTAGAATGTTTCAATTATAAATAACATTGCAATAAAAATCTTTGCACTAAACTTTATATTTCCTAAAAATGCGTTCTAAGGATAGATTCCTTAAGAAAAATTATTAGTTCTAATGTGGTACACAGCTTTAAGTCTTTAGTTATACTATATTGCCACATTTTAAACCAGAGAATTTGAAAGATTTTTATACTTCCAGCAGCAGTAGATATTTTCCTTTATCTTGAACTATGTAATTATTGGGTTATCTTACAAATTTTAAATATTTGCCAATTTGGGAGACAGAAATCCGAGTCTTCTTTTAATTATTTTATTTTATTTTTATTTATTTATTTTTTTGAGACAGAGTCTCAAGCTCAGAGTCTCTCAGCCCTGGGTAGAGGGCCATGGTGTCAGAGTTCAGAGCAATCTCCAACTCTTGGGCTCAAGCAATGCTCTTGATTTAGTTTTTCTATTTTTTTTTTTTTTTAGTAGAGATGGGGGTCTTGCTTTTGCACAGGCTGGTCGGAAACTCATGAGCTCAATCAATCCACCTACCTTGGCCTCCCAGAGTTCTAGGATTATACAAGTGACCCAGCACGCCCAGCCTTTTTTCAATTATTTTAAATGGAAATGAATAGTGAGCCTGTTTATTTTTCATGATTTATTGTATTTTTTTTCCTGCTTTCACAAATTGCTTTTATTGTGAATATCAATAATTATTTTCCTTAGGTTACTTTTTTAATCATTGATTTCTGGAAGTGCTCCATGCACTAACCACGTTAACCTTCATCTTCTATGTTCTTTTTTTCTTTTTTTAGTTTATTCTTTGCCTAATACATTTGTATCAAAAGTGCTTCCATACACTGGTAGTTGATATGGCAGCACCATAATTTTTTCTACTCTTTTGTGTTTTCAAATGTTAAGTTACTTAATTCATTTACAATTTATGTAGGAATACTTCCCTCAAAAAGTCAGCTAACTGCTGCAGTACTATTCACTGGAATGAATTTCATTTTCTTCTTAATTTACAATGACTTCATCCAACACTAAACATACATGCAAGTGCATCTGGAGGCTCTTTATTATCTTCATGCTGTTAAAGATTTACAACAGGTTTTTAAATCTGGAGTACAATTCTCTTCATTTCTTTATAAATCTTGCTTGGTTATTTTTATCCACATGTTCTTCTAAATCAACCCTGTGTCACATTTTCATTCCAAAGTATCTTAAGTTGGGATTTTGATTAGAACCATATTGCCTAACAATCAATTTGAGAAAAAGTGACACCATCTAATAATATGAAATATGTTTCAATTTATTCAAGGTTGCTTTCGCATCATTAACCAAAGTTCTATAGCTAAATTCACAGGAGCTCAACTCACTGTTTTTCAAACTTGTTTCCAGGTTTTGTCGTTGTTATTATTGTTCCAGTTCTTATTTGCTTTGCTTCCTTTTTCCCCTATTGTAAAAGAGCGCTTTGCCCTCTTTACAATTATTATGTGGTTATGGATATTTTTAATATTTTATATCCACACATCACAGTGACTCTTAATTCTAACTGTTGATTTCTTGGTTTTTTTCTGAAGAGGTTACCCTTAAGAAATTCTAACTTCTTTTCACACCCACATCCTTGGGATTTCAAAACTACCCTTAAGAAATTCTAACTTCTTTTCACACCCGCATCCTTGGGATTTCAAAACCAATTCAGCTTTTGGAATTACAGGGGGGGTTTTTTTGTTTTGCTTTTTTGAGACAAGAGCCTCAAGCTGTCGCCCTCGGTAGGGTGCTGTGGCATCATAGCTCACAGCAACCTCCAACTCCTGGACTTAAGCAATTCTCTTATCTCAGCCTCCCAAGTAGCTGGGACTACAGGCACCCACCACAATGCCCGGCTATATTTTGGTTGCAGCCATCATTGCTGTTGGGCGGGCCCAGGCTGGATTTGAACCCACCAGCCCAGGTGTATGTGGCTGACCTTAGCCGCTTGAGCCACAGGCACCGAGCCGGAATTACAGTTTTGATGCTTCATAAACTTGACTTCTTTTTCAGAAAAAATTGAACTGGCCAAATGAAAAGTGCAAACAACTCTGAAACATACAGATTCTATTCCTCCTTTTGGCCTTAAAGAATTAAGTCTCACCATGAAATATTTTCTTAATCTAATAAAAACCTAAATCCAAAATATTTCTTTAAAGAAGCATTAGAGACTCAAAACACTCTTTGGTTTTAAATGGCCTTCAAAACGACAGTATTTTTTAACATCAAGTTTATTGAGTTATGATTTAGGTACAGTAGACCCCTTTTCGGCAGCACACAGTTCTACGGATTTTGACGAGCACAGAGAATCAGTTGACCTCCCCAGACGGTGACCCAGACGGCTGAGGGGCAGGCTCTTCCTTCCTCCCTGGGGGGCTGCCTCGTCACTCTGTGGCTCATGCCCCTCTCTTCTCCCCCAGCTTCCCCTCACTCACTCCCTGCTTTCTGCTTTCTTCCCTCTCGTTCTCATCTCTTCCCCTCTTTCTTTTCCCTTTTTCTAATGTGCTGCCCTCTCATTTGCACCAGCCAGTCAATCCCACTTCCTGTCCAAAATAAAAAGACATAGATGGTTTCTAACAGCCCAAGAAGTTCCCCATGCCCATTGAAATCAGTCTCCTTCCTCTGAACCCTGCACTGCTGATGACCTCTGATCTCTTTCTGTTCCTAGATATTGTAAGCATAACATTTTTATTTCTCAAGCTTCCAATCAGAGCCAAAACTGGCCATCAGCAACTAGCACAAGGTCCTCTGCTGCTCATTTGAAAGCGCCTTGTCCTCACTGACAGCCAACAGATTGGTGTCCACGTCAGTAAATCTGAACTGCAGCTCCAGACCCTGGACACTGCCCTCCTGAAACTTGGCCTGGTGTGGCTGGGCAGAGTGCCAGCAGGAGCAGGAGGGGTCCTCAGGGCCTGCGACCAGTTGCACCCTGTTCTTTTCCTAGCTCAAAATTATGGGGTAGGGGGTGCATGCATTGCAGTCTCACGAGGTTATTTTTACAGTGTGAGTAACATGCTGGAAGTTCTGAGAGCTATACGGTTCTCTTTGAACCTCCCCCCCGCCTATCGTTTGCTTGTGGCATGGGCCTATATGGGTGATGGTCAGAGCCGGAAGATCTGGGAAGTAAGTGCTCCTCCCATGTCGAAATACAACATAAACACCTTGAGAAGAACCTGACGCCCAGGAATGAATTTTGGGAAATTTTAAGTAGCCAAAGAAGCATGCCTGTCAGCCTACCATCTGGAGCAGCTGAGGTTTTTCACCTTGGCCGTTTCTGTGAAGCTCCACTTTCTCTTCTGACAATTCTTTCCCAGCTCTCTACACACGGCTCAGGCTGCTTTTCCCTTAAATCCCACTGTAAAGAAACCTGTCTGTGGTTTTATGTTACCCCAGTGGAGTGTTGTCTGTGAATACAGGGCATAAAAGGGGATAAAATGCCTAATTCAGTCCACCCTTGAGGCCTCCCACATTAAAAAGACAGACCACAACTTGGTCTGTCCTGACTGCAGCCCTTAAGGAAAACCCTGAGTCTTGCCTGATGAAGACAGATGGAACATTCTATATTTGTCATGGGCTTTTGACGTCCATTGGTTAGTAACTAGTACTGGAAGAACATTTGTAGCTTATGTTAATTCTTACCCGGAGACAAGCAAGGTTCAAATAAGGTGGGGAGGGGTGCGTTTGGGTAGGTTTAAAATTAAGCGACGGGCAAACTCCACGATCCACACAAGTCTGGAGCTGACCACTTAAGGCAAACTCCACGATCCACCCAAGTCTGGAGCTGACCACTTAAGGCAAACTCCACGATCCACCCAAGTCTGGAGCTGACCACTTAAGGCAAACTCCACGATCCACCCAAGTCTGGAGCTGATCACTTAAGGCAAACTCCACGATCCACCCAAGTCTGGAGCTGACCACTTAAGGCCTCTTTACCTCCACCACAAAATACCAGGACTGTGTGCCATGCCAAGGAGTTGCCTGATTTATTTTATCATTTTTTTTTTTCTCTCTCTCTTAATATACCCCAGTTAATTGTTTACAGACTTGGCAAGGTGCTTAGCACTGTCTGCAGAAAAAGGTACTGGATGTTTGAAAAAAAAGAAATCAGAAGTCATGATGGAGCAACGTATATCCGCTTACGCCCTCCTTCATTCAAGAAGGCTCCTGCCACTTTCCTGGCTTCAGATCACTCAGGGTGCGCGCCACGACAGCTCCTGGTTTGTGAATCACTGATTTAAGCGGCATTTTACCACATTTTCCCCAGTTCTGCCTTTCTGCTCGCAGACTCGCTGGCTCAGGTATTTTACTGAGTCCCGATATTCACATTTTCATCTCTGGAGAGGAAGGCAGGAGAGGGCTTGGCGCCGCGAGCCGTGGGGTCCCCGGGACGCCTCCTGGGCACGCCCCAGGCGCAGGTGCAGCAGCACGCATCGGAGAGGGCCAGGCACCCAGCGGTCTCCACGGGTCCCAGCGCTCTGCTCCGCCCCAGCTTCCAGCTCAGCACAGGCCTGACTGAGGAAGGGCTGGGAAAGAGCGAAATGCCACCTTTCCTTCACTGAGCCTCCCCCCTCCAGGTCCCCCAAGCCATGAGACCTTCTATAGACAGGTGTGTGTTAAGATTAGCGACCTTTTCAAGAACGAAGTGGGAATACTAGTTAAACTATCATTGAACCAGCATTCGCCCCCTGCGAGGTGCAGTGCTGAGTACTCCCCACTTGCCATCTCCTTAGGTCCCCTGGACAGACAGATGCTGCTGACACTCGGGTTTGTAGAGGGGAAACCGTGTGACCCAGAGGTTAAAGGGCCTTAACGATGCACGTGCCCAGGAGATCATTGCAGCAAAATTCAAGCTGCAGTCCTGCCCCGAGCTCATCTGCGCACAAGCTGTGTCTAGAAGCACCACAAGGCCTGTGCAGTGGCCACACCCGGCACAGGGTGGAGGGGTGCGCAGGTCGGCCAGGGAGATGAGGCCAGCAGCTGGGCTCAGCACACACTGGGCCTGACTGACCGTGTCCCAGGACCCTTGTCGGGGTACGATTGCTGCTGATAGCCGCCTGGAAGAGGGAGCTCCTCAGGGCAGAGCATCACCTGAGGGCTGCAGCCCAGAGAAGAACATGATGGGTGAACGTGGGTTCTTTTGCGAAGAATGGGAGGGCAGGTTGGTTTGAGGGAGATGAGGGAGCTCTGGAATGGTTATCACAGGGTTAGAAACTAGTGCAATGGAAGCTGCCACTCCACTGCTTTCGAAAAAAGAGGGGGCAACGTGCAGGAAAGTGATAGTCCGCTGCCATGCTTAGAAACTTGTAAAATTTCATTTGTTCGCCTAAAGAAGTGGTACCCAAACCAGCCAAGTGTGGTCAGTGATGACCAACGGATCTGCAGGTAGAGACCAGTCTCAGCAGCAAGTGTCCTGTCTCACAGCTGCCACACCATTCCTCAAGCTTCAGCCTCTGGCACAGTCCTTACATGCACATACATGGAGCTCTTCCTCTGCAGCCCGGGCCTGCCTGCACCGAGACCATTCCTACTGCCCACAAAAGCAGGCCAGCAGCTTCTAACCTGTCCTTCAGTTCTTGGGAGAGAGAATGATGCTTATTTTTATTGCAAAGCCTTCTAATGCTCCAATGGTGCCCAGCAGAAAGTGGAGAAGGCTTTCCCAGAGGCATGTCTGTTTCTCCACCGAGCAGGTGCCCCGAGCTGTGGCCTGGGGCACATCTGGAGTAGGGTGGGCTCGTGGTGTGGCGCTGCACCAGCTGAACCTTCCGTTAGTCTGGCCCTGTCCTCACTGGCTCTTGCTGTTTTAGGACGTGAACCTGCCCATATGTGTCTGTTAGTACCTTGCTTGAAAACTCCAGCTGGAAGACCCCTCAGAGATGGGCTTCATGAGTCTTCCCTTAACATACCCTTTGTGCATTTTTTTCCTGCAGGTTCCTCTCTTGTCCTCTCACTCATTCCCTGTCTGATTAGAGTGTGGGGGTGTGGTTTTCTTAGGGATACCTTAGGAACCAGCCAGCATAGTACCTGAACACAGTGAGCATACTGCCTTGAGAGCCTTCTCCCCAGGTCGCGGCAGATTCAGATTTGTGGAAAACACCCAGGCTGTTCGGATTTCTGAGCTGGAGCTCTGGTTATCCAGCCTCCAGCTAAACTCGGTCCTTGAAGGCTATAAATTGGAATGAATGATTCGGCAGTCACCTCATCCTGCCTGGGCCAGCATCCCACCTGAGAGGCCTGGAGGAGGGAGGGAGCATTCAGACACCCCTGCTCACTACCAGCAGCTCTAGCTCGTTTCTTTAGGTAGAAGCAACCCTCCCTTCTCTGTCATCGTGAGGGGTGCACAGGGGCCAACTCGGCCACCCTATCTATGACATGAACCAATACTGTTTCACAGAAGCCTACCACGGCTCGGGCCACCCCATGCTCTCCTACCTAAGCTGTTCCAATGTCTCATCTGCTGCAGCAAGTTGTTCACACGGAAAGTGGATTCGTGGACAAAGTACAGTGTGGGCAGCGTGCTGGGTGGTGTCTAGCCACTTCACAAAAACAGGAGCCGGCTTTGTGAAGTGCTTTGAGGTCTCTTACTGTAACAAGTTGTTTCTAGCTGCAGGAGAGATTAGGGCTCGGGACAGGGGATCAGAAAGCCAAGTCTTAAGTCTAACTTTTCCGGGACTAGTTGTATGGGCTTGGGTGTCTCTGCACTGTAACTTCCTTATTTGGGCCATGAAGATCCAGACTGTATCCTGTAGAGCTGTGGTGAGGCTCACATCACATGAAGAAATGTGTGAGAACTTGCTCTCCGAACTGGAAAACACTAAATAAAAAGGCTGTGTTGTGAGATAGAAGAACAAGGTGTCGAGAAGAGACGTGAGGTTAGAAATTGCTCTTTCCCAGACTCCAGGAGAGTAATGTAGGCCTCTGGAGAGCCTCCCAGGATCTTTCTTCTGGAATATTCTGCCACAACAGCAGCAGGAACAGGGAAGCCACAGTTCTTGCTGGTGATGAAATGGCCAGTAATTCTGAAATCCTTTCATTGCCAGCCCTCCTCAAATCACCTGGGAAGTCCTCACCTCTTTGGAAAGATACTATAGGGTGAGAGCGTGGACCACAGGACCAGGCTGCCGGGGTGTGACTTCATTTCTGTGTCCCCTTAACTAGGTAATCTGAAGCAATGACCATTCAACACATCAGTTCACCCACCTGAAAACGGAGGTGAGAACACCATCTACCTCACAGTCAGAGAGAGAAACAGTGTTTCAGATAACTTCTGTCATGGAGTAAGCTAAGGGTAGCCATTATTTGTTTCTGATAAAATAGAACTTATAACACACTTATAAAAATAAAATGGGGGGGGGGCGCCTGTGGCTATGTTGAACAGTTTAATGAGAATATTTCAGATTGTATATGAAACCAGCACATTGTACCCCTTGATTGCACTAATGTACACAACTATGATTTAATAATAAAAAAAAAATAAATAAAATAAATAAATAAATAAATAAATAAATAAATAAATAAAATATTGGTCAGGCCAGGTACAGTGGCTCATGCCTATAATACTAGCACTCTGGGAGGCCGAAGTGGGTGGACTGCCTGAGCTCACAGGTTCGGGACCAGCCTGAGCCAGGGCAAGACCTCATCTGTAAAAGTAGCCAGGTATTGTGGTGATTGCCTGTAGTTTGAGCTACTTGGGAGGCTGAGGCAAGAGAATTGTTTGAGCCCAAGAGTTTGAGATTGCTGTGAGATATGATGCCATGGCACTCTACCAAGGGCGACAAAGTGAAACTTTGCCTCAAAAAAAAATAAAATGAAAATAAAATGTTGGCTCAGCGCCTGTAGCTCAAGCGTCTAAAACACCAGCCATATACACCACAGCTGGCAGGTTGGAATCGAGCCCGGGCCTGCCAAACAACAATGACAACTACAACCAAAAATAGCCAGGCATTAGGGCGGGCACCTGTAGTCCCAGCCCCTTGGGAGGCTAAGGCAAGAGAATCGCTTAAGCCCAGGAATTGGAGGTTGCTATGGGCTGTGACGCCATGGCACTCTACACAGGGTGACAGCTTGAGGCTCTGTCTCAAAAAAAAAAAAAAAAAAAGGCAATCCAGCTTATAGGAAACACCATACTCAGCCTGAAAGCCTGCTGCCCAGTTGCCATAGCCAAAAACTTTCTGCAAAGAAAAGGAATGTTTGCTGCTATGACAGCTTTACTCATTGGGCTTGAGACTATGATGCATTTTCATGAAATATTTTTCTGGTTTCAGCCTGGATGGACACGTTATCCATTTAATCCTCAATTATCCATAATATGCCCCCCTTCTTGCTGCCCTGAAAAATTCACTTACTCACCATAGTGTAGTCATGGGTATATATTGTTCTGTTTATCTTTATCTCGTATACAGATTATAAATATTATTTTGCATCTATTTGCCATCTTAAATAAATGCAATATACCAGGTGTCCCAAAAGTCACCCCTAAAGTCACCATACATAGGGAAAATGGGAAATTGTAGCTAAATGTACCTTTATTTACAAAATACCCATTACAAAAATTTTTAAAGAGGTACCCAACATATAGAGAATATTTTATAAATATTTTGTAAAATTTTGTAATGAACATTTTGTAAACAAAAGTATATTTAGCTTCAATTTCCCATTTTTCCCTTTCTGTAGCAAGTTTTAGGGTGACTTTGGGACAATCTTCATTTAAATAAATTTACAGAAAGAAAAGAAGCACAGGGCGGTGCCTGTGGCTCAGTGGGTAGGGCGCCGATCCCCTATGCCCAGGCCAAACTACAACAAAAAAAAAAAAAAAAAAGAAAGAAAGAAAGGGAGCACAGAATGGACTGTAAGGGCCTTACAAGGAAAAGTCCATACTTGACAAGAAAGAAAAAAATAATACAAGGAAATACAAAAAACTAAAAAATATTAAAATAAAGGAAATATTGTGAGCTGAATTATACACATAGTAATATAGAGTTGCCTATGAATTATAATCTTTCTTATAAGTAGTCCATGTCATGTTGCTATAACTGCAATTATAGAAATACAGAGCAAATGTATCTAACCTTCAGATTTGGAAAAGTCCTAAGTACTTAATGTTTCCAAATAACTTGGACAGGGAATTAAAAATATTAAACATGTCAAAGGCGGAGCCTGAGAATAGCAAGGGAGCCAAGAGCAATCAGGGAATGTTTAGTGAACTGGTGAGAGTTTTGTAGCTCAGACTGCCAATGACAGCTTTATTTTAGAATGAAATTAAACCTCAGTCAAAATGTCCTAAGATGTGTTAATATTGAAAGACAAAAGATTTGTTACTTTTAGCAGCAACAAATCCCTCCAGAAGGGTAAACCTATTGCTAAACCATCTGTTATTTGCAATATGCTTAATAAATTCAACAGACGGGTACATTCCCTGTGCTTCTTATAAACAGATGGGTTTTTTAAAGATCTAAAATATTTTATCAATGGAGATCTCAACCAAGAAAAAATAAAAAATAAAAAAAACCCTCCCCACCCTGCAGCCCGCAGTTGAATACTTGGTTTCTTTTCATTCAGCATACACATTATAAAGATGGCACTGCAAACCCTAGACTCCCATCCTTCTGTTACCATGAGAGCAACATCTTTTCTTTGCGAAACACATGTGGAGACAAAAGATGACTATTCAGCTGAACTGGTTAAACATCTTTTGTACCTGGAATGTTGATGATATATCTAGTTGGCAGGCAGCATCACAGGGAATAAACAGTTCACCTACTTCATTTACTTACAAAACACACGTTTATTTACAAACCACAGCACACAAATGAACACATTCAGTCTGTAAACGAGCACGGCTGGGTCCCCTTATAGAAAGATCTTTGATTCTAAAATAGTCCCCTTGAATTTATTAAAAATAATACTTTTAAATTAAACGCTGATACCTGAAAACTTTAAAAAACTTCTACTCAAACATAAGTACATAAACTATATTTAAGTATGTTTTCAAAAGTTAATCAAACATCAGTGTTCATGCCATGCCATGTCATTCATGTAACATTCATGTCCTCAGGAGAATTATTTTTTAGTGAACAGTTTAGGGTCAGAGAATAATTATTTTATTTATTTTATTTTATTTTGCTTATTTAGTTTTTGAGACAGAGTCTTACTATGTCACCCTCAAAAGAGTGCCGTAGCGTCACAGCCCAAAGCAACCTCAAGCCTTTCGGCCAGAGACGCCATCTTTCGGTAATTCACCAAATGACAAACACAAAGGGAAAGAGGAGAGGCACCTGATACATGTTCTCTAGGCCTTTTAGAAAACATGGAGTTGTTCCTTTGGCCACATATATGCGAATCTGCAAGAAAGGTGATATTGTAGGGAATGGGTACTGTTCAAAAAGTCATGCCACACAAATGTTACCATGGCAAAACTGGAAGAGTCTACAATGTTACCCAGCATGCTGTTGGCATTGTTGTAAACAAGTTAAGGGCAAGATCCTTGCCAAGAGGATTAATGTTTGTATTGAGCATATTAAGCACTCGAAGAGCTGAGATAGCTTCCTGAAACATGTGAAGGGAAATGATCAGAAAAAGAAGGAAGCCAAAGAGAAAGGTACCTGGGTTCAACTGAAGCGCCAGCCTGTGCCACCCAGGGAAGCCCACTTTGTGAGAACTAACGGAAAGGAGCCTGAGCTCCTGGAAACCATTCTCTATGAATTCATGGCATAATAAGGATATAACATAGCACACAGGAGTACCAGTGGACCCATGTTTTTAGGTGCAAGAACCTATTTATTCCCCATGAGCTCATGGCGTAATAGGTGTATAGCATAGCACACAGGATAACCAACAGACCCCATGAATTCAAAAGTCAATCAACACTTTGTCACATTCAATGGCTAGGTGCCTCCCTGAGCTACTGGAACCTCTTCCCTATGAATTCATGGCATGGTAGATACAAATAGCGTAAAAATGTTTCTTCTTCATTCACTACAAGTGTGATATTTTTTTCCCCAAAGAAGTATTAAAGCAAATTTTAATGTGTTCTAAAAAAAAAAAAAAAAGCAACCTCCAACTCTTGGGCTTAAGCGATTCTCTTGCCTCAGCCTCCCAAGTAGCTGGGACTACAGGCACCTGCCACAACACCTGGCTATTTTTTTGGTTGAAGTTGCCCTTGTTGTTTAGCAGGCCCAGGCCTGGTTTGAACCCACCCACCCCAGTGCATGTGGCCGGCACCCAAACCATTGAACTACGAGCACCAAGCCGAGAATCATTATTTTAGATGGAACAAGGCAAAAATAAAACTTAAGACAATTCTATTTAGTATAAATAGAAAGTCTTATGACTCCTCAGAATGTCCGACATATTTTTCTTGTAAGAGACATTCAGGCTATGAAACATCTTTTAATAATAAGCTAATGAAAACTCTAAGATCACTAAACACTTCTCATATCACTGACAACTTGGATTAAAAAAACATTTAAAATTTACAAACTCAGTAAAACAATGAAAACTACTATATTCATTACCTACTATTTTCATTGCTCTTAGTTTTTATGCATCAGTTATGATGTTCAGATCAGGTTCACCCAAATCAGCTACTTGCTTGGAATCAGTTAATAATAACATTGATACATAAACTATGCTCTGAAAAGGATACATAAATATATTTCAAGTCTAGTGTATTTGAATATCCCTATTTTAAATTGAACTAAAAGTAATAAAAAGATGTAAACCAATAGAAAGACTGATTAATGGGGACTATGTTACGTTTTAACATAGCTGGCATTTATTGAGCACACACCATGCAGCGAGGATTTAGCACTTTTCAATATTTAATTCATTTAATTCTCACAATAGTCACAGAAATTAACAGTAACATTTTAGTAAAAGAATAAAACACTACTTGGAAAGTATGAGATTTGTTTTTTAAAAATAATTTACATGAAAAAGGCAGCCCAAACAGACATTGTCTGTCTTAGCCACCAGACAATTTACTAGTTTAGGAAATTATCTATTATAAAGGAAGAGTTAACAGGTTAAAATTTAAGGCAAATTTTGTTGGTCTAAATGAAGACTGAGTCCTACCTCTATCTGAAAGTATCAAACAAAGTTTCAGAGAGCCATAAAATAATACACATCAATTAATCATCATCATCTGCTGAGTCACACATTGGCAAATAATGTCAAGAAGTTACCCTGCAATTACTTTGTGGCTCCTTGAAAACCTATTTGACATAATCACTCTTTGATAGCTGCAAGAGGGAAAATGTTCTATTTCTTCTCCCACCAGTATGCTCTTCTGAGAGCCAGGGGCATCACTTCTCAGTACTTCCTGATCTGCCAAATGTTTATGAGGGAAGTGTGTGGGGTGCCTTCATAATCAGTGCTCCGGAGGCCAGTCAGGGGTTGAGAGTTTCCAATCACAGCCACGGATTCAGGAGAGTCACAGTCAGGGTACGGGCAATGGGCTTATTATTACCAGCGTGCAGGGAGAAAAATTATTCAAGTACAAGGGAAGGGTATCTGGTTTTGTCTAAAAGACCACTGGAACATTTCCCTCCCTTCTGTCTATGACGTTACATTTCCATTCACAAAAGAACTCCCTCAGGATCCACCACATTATATGTTAAACATTCTTCTTTGCCTGTATGTGGGGCAAGAGTTATTTTAAAACGTAAAATAATGCATGTAAACTAGGCAAGAAGTTAAGTCATCCTGAACCCAGCTGTCAAAGAAAGCCTGTAATTTCCCTCCAAGGATTGTTGTTTGTCAATTTGCTTTTTGTTTTAAGACAGGCTCTCACTCTGTCACTCAGGCTAGAGTACAGTGGCAAGGTCATAGCTCACTATAATCTCAAACTCCTGGGCCCAAGCCATCCTCCCTTCCTAGCCTCCCTACTAGCTGGGACTACACATGTACACCGCCATGCCCAGTTCATACAGGTTTTAGGACCAAGGACCACAATTCAGTTTCTTGCCTACGTGTGGGCTGATAGGGAGTCAATATTAAAGCTCACTCTGAAAGTGAAGAGCAGCCTTTTCAACAGCTCATTTCCGAGATGTGATATGGTACTTGATTTCTTCTCTGAACACTTACTGTTGCGCTATCATCTGAGCAGAGTTCCCCACTTGCCAAATGTAATGTGTTCTAGTTTTCTATTACCATTTGGTTTTCATCAGGGACATCCACCAGAAGAAAGGCCCAACCTGATAGCACAATATCACAACACGATAAACCTGAAACCCCAGCAACAGAATGCCAGAGCAGCCCAGAAAAACATTTCTGCAAAACAATCCTATTGTGAGAAATTGAAGATTTATATTGCACTGAGAATACCTGTGTTCTTATCATGGATTTTTCATTTTTTTCCCATCAAAAGAGATATGAGTTAGGCCTGTGACACAGCAAGATTTAGAAAGTCTATTGTGTTAATGAAAATGTTACTGATGTGGTCTCTTATAACTCGACAGCAAAAGGTAGAAAATAAAGACCAGGTAAAGAAGAAAGCAGTAAAACTACAGCAAAAGGTAGAAAATAAAGACCAAGTAAAGAAGAAAGCAATAAAAGACAATACCATAATAAATGCCAGTTTCTGGCAGGCCATTTTATCCCACTTTAGGAACGAAAAGGGGAAAATGTCATTTATACAGTTTGGTACTTAAAACAGAATTAAGAAGTACTAATTGTATTTTCTTAATTTTTCTAAGTTACTGAGTTCCTCCTCAGAAGTTAACACAAAGTGAATTTATCCCACTTCTCAAAATAAGATGAAAATTTGAACGGGAGAAAACCCATCACTTTACCAAAAATGTTATTTATGATGCCTCCAGGAAGGAAAAAACATACTTAGTGCACAAGGGAAAAAAGATTTCTCATTAAAAAGGAATAGGTTAATTGTGCTGACCTAAATGAATTCAATACGATTCTCACTCTTGTCCCAAACAATGCCACTTGCATATTTATAAGACAATTCTGCATAATTAAAAAACAAATTTACCGATTATTTCATAACTGGCATTTTAAAGTAACTTTTCAGGAACAACATGCTACAACAATGACAATCTCACTTCTTAAAGCCTTATTTATTGACAATGTTGGTAGCTCTTACAGTATTCTCGCAAATCTTTACTAATTTAACATTACAACTTCATATCCTTTCCTAATCTCATGTAATTTGCCCTACTTAATTCCTTGCTTCTGGATATGCTACATTTGCCACCCAATGAGTTTATTTCACTGGTCATTTACTTTTAGCAGAAAAGCCAAACTATTTGGAGGTAATAATCTCCCAACAAATCCAACACAGGAAAAAAAAAGACTCTTATTTATCCAGCATTTTGTGCCATGAATTGAAGCTTTATTGCAAAGAGTAAGCAATAAACAAAAACACCTCAGGGGCCTGGGAGGAGCAATGTAACCAATTACATTTAATTAAATCAAAGGATGGGAGCCCCAGGGTTGAATGAGCTGAAGAACAAATTTGCATTAACACCTAGCAGCCAAACAAGCAGCTCTGGGTCTAGTCCGCAAGTACAATTGTTGCCGTCTATTCTCTGCACTGAAGGGGGGCCATTAGCTAAATTCTTAGGCATTGTTTGTCCACTGATGAGAGGCTGCCTTCTCAACATTTCACTTCATCACACATGAAAATTGCCTACTAAAATAAACAGCTTCCTCTGAAAGCTCGGAAACAAACATTATTACCTGACTCTAGTTTGCAATTTGGTGAAACTCTTCAGGGCTGCTAGAGGAGACAAAAAGAAAAAGAAAGGTGTGATTCCAGGTCCTAACTTTACATGGATGGTGATCATGTTTGAGCAGATTCTTTTGCAACATCAGAGACTACAAAATACATTATTCCTTAGGCTCCACCAACAATACCTCTGTTTTAGATGGAATACTTTGACTTAATCTTGCAACATGAGAATCCCTAAAATTCTTAGCTGAAAGGCCATCCTATTGTTATTCAAGCAAGCCACAACCACTAAAAATGTTCTTACTACATATTAGAGAATTTTGTGCTGATGACTTATTAGAGAATTTTGTGTTGATACATTTAAGTACACACGTATCATGCATGTTATCTACCACAAACCTTATTAATCCAAGACCATTGTATTGAGAGCCTACATACACTACCTAACAGAGTAGGTTAATTAGCACCTACTCTGTTTCCAGTAGGTTTTATTCTTTTGTTTCACACATTCCTCTTTTAGTCTCTTTAAAGCATCACAAGCAAAACAACAGCAGTAGCAAAAAAAACAAAGAAAACTTTGGAAGAATCATGAGTAGCTCCACTATAGTAAATGCTGAAGATGTAAGTATGATAAAATAGAAACTAAGAAAGCAGGAAAGTTACAAGTTTGGCTGAGGCTATTTCAGATGGAAAACAAACTAAAACTGTAGCTAGAATACCTGTATACTATGCACTATCCAGAAATATTAGTTTGAATTAATATATAATTCTTCATCCATAAAACAATGAAAATTTTTTAAATAAAATCCTTAGTCACCAAAGCTAACACATTCTGCATGGCTTCAAAGTCAGCTTCATAGCTTGTAAGGCATGGATGTCAGCTTGATCTAAGTGGGATTCAGACATTTTTGAGCTAATCACCAAGTTTGCTGGCAGAGTTCAAAGAGCCCTGGAAGAATTAGGCTTTCTGACTGGAGGCGTACGTTCGACATGGCTGGAACAAAGATTCTTACAACTTGTATTTCAAATCTACTTCTTAGACTCAAAGCACTCTTAAGGCCCCCAAATGGATGGAGAAAAGCAAGCAAAGGCAAAGTAACCTCCAGCCCTGACAGTAAGTACTGTATTCACCTGGGCCGCTTCAGCAAGCCAAGCACGTTGCCCAGGAACAAGCACCTGCTGCCCATGCTTTGAGATCCTTGCAAGTCTGTACTAGTTTCTTACAAACTCAAGAAGTCACCACAAATTTGTAATTGGAGTCGTATCCAGTAGAACTTGAGTCATTGTGGTTCCTGGGACTCCATATCTCTAAGCTATGGTATGATGCCCGAGAAAATTTTATATGTAAATACACTAGAACCTCCTTAGTTGAGCACCTCCCTACACTGACCACCTCCTTAAGCTGACCAAATTTTCATAGACTAGACATGCACCATATGTACATGTCAGTACAACAGGCCCAGATCCTCATGTTGACCACCTCGGTATGTTGACCAGTTTGTTACAGTCCCTAGGGTGGTCAACTTACAGAGGTTTTACTGTACATTATCCACACAGAAAAACATATAAAATATACACACACATAAGAGTTCTGGAAAAATCTTGAACTGTGCTTACTTAAAGAACTAGCTACACCTATAAACTCTGTCACATTTTTATCAAGTAGGAAAAAATAGACCTGGTTTTGGCCATATGTTTATCAAACACGTAATAGGTATCCAATGTATTTTGTACCAGCTACTTGTGGGCATCTTGGGATCCCTGTTAATTTACATTTGAAGACTGATAGTATTTTGGAGGCAACATTTTTATGCCAGACTGTTATACATTTGTATCCTAGTTACATACACGTCATAAACCAAAATTTTCCTAAGTATCTCAATTTGGTAACGCTTGGTGGTAATCTTATTAACTTAAATCACAAGTACCCCTCTGTTTCACCAAACAACTCATCTTGTGAATGTTCTTGATTATAAAATAAATTTTTAGCATTCCCCCCACCACCAAATATTTCACAGATAAGTATTTAGAATTCATAATTGCCAGGTAATCATACTTAATAGTAAAACTACAAATTTATATTTGTACTGAAATTCCAATATTAATTTTACTTACCATCTAGCAACTCTTCCACTAATACATCCTTTTATTGACTATGTTGATTTATCTGCCTTTATGCAATTCTATTTTATACCAAAAATAAAATCGTTTTCAAAAAAATTAAAATGTTTTAGAGTTACCATAATTTCCAATTATTCTTGTAAAGCAAATTTCTTGGTAAAATGATTCTCATTTGTTTTTATGTCATGGACAAAGTTAGTAAGTATACTGCTTAATGGATACATTCCTAGATGGAACCAGAGAAAGAATTAAATCAGTCTTCCTGAAATTGTGTACATTTCATACATACAGCTTTTGATTTCATAATTCTTTTGCCCTTTGGGAAAAATGTAACATGATTTACTTACTGTATGTTACCAAAAAAAAAAAAAAAAAAAAAATTGAAGGATCAATCCTATAAATCTGAAAATTTTCTTGAAGAAGTATGAGTGTAAAAATGAGTCATAGCCTTTCTGTAATCAAAATAGTTCATATCAAATATGTGTTTTTTGATTGCTCTATTAACTATCAGAGTCTATAATGACCCCATCTTTATACCTCCATCATAATTTACAATCGTTTTTCTCTTAAGTCATGATATACTTCTCACAGTGTAAGTAAATCTTCTCCACCAAAATGGGTGTTATAACAGGGGTTAGTAGATACTAGATAGGTACATCACCAGTGTCTTCTTAGGTAGATTTGGAAATTATTACCTTTTGGTAATATAAAGTTGCATTCATTTAAAAACCTGGCCATTATCTATAGATAGCTTTATTTTTACTTATTCTTTAATTTTATAACTAATATGAATAATGTCATTATAAAAATACAAATAATGACTCCGCGCCTGTGGCTCATGCAGCTAAGGTGCCAGCCACATACACCTGAGCTGGGGGGTTCGAATCCAGCCTGGGCCCACCAAACAACAAGGATGGTTACAATCAAAAAAAAAAAAAAAAAAATCTGGGCATTGTGGCGGGCACCTGTAGTCCCAGCTACTTGGGAGGTGGAGGCAGGAGACTCGCTTGAGCCCAGGAATTGGACGTTGCTGTGAGCTGTGATGCCATAGCACTCTACCCAGGATGACAGAAAATAATATTTTCTTTCTATTTTTTTAGAGACAAAGTCTCACTCTGTAGCCCTGGGTAAAGTGTCGTGGCGTCACAGTTCACAGCAACCTCAAACTCTTGGGCTTGAGTAATCCTCTGCCTCAGCCTCCCAAGTTGTTGGGACTACAGGCATGTGCCACCACACCCAACTAGCTTGTTCTATTTTTAATAGAAAGGAGTTCTCACTCTTGCTCAGGCTGATCTTGAACTCGTGAGCTCAATCAATCCACCCACCTTGGCCTCCCAGAGTGCTAGGATTATAGGCATGAGTCATCACATTGCCCAGCCTATTCATTTTTAAAAGGATTTCTATTTCTATTAATAGAAGACAGCTAAAATCACACAGAAAAACACTATTCAAATAATGGTAGACAAAGAAGTAAAAGAAATGACTATACATATAAGGCAGGTTTTTCTGATTATTATATAGCACAGAAGCAAATTTATACATACACACACAATGCATATGATAGCAATAGTTTTCTAGAATTCATTTAAAAATATGGAATACAGGGCAGTGCCTGTGGCTCAAGGAGTAGGGTGCTGGCCCCATATACTGGGGGTGGCAGGTTCAAGCCTGGCCCTGCCCAAAAAACTGCAAAAAAGAAAAATTTGGAATACAAATATCCTTTATCTGTCTTCATTGTGCTGTATCATTTGGTTAGAAATACTTTCCAAAATTTTCCCTGAAGTATGTGCTAAATTTTTCACACTTATAACTAAATATTTCTTTAAGTCAAGTGCTATACCAATGCAGTCTTTAAAATAGCAGTTCTTTAAGGATAGAACATTATGGTGGTAGGGAGCAGATTCTGAATCAGAATCTCTAAAAGAATCCTAACAGTTTGAAACAAAGGAATATTTTGTTTCTTAATTTTGAGTCACAATATTTGGTGTGTTCTAATTTTGAATAATATTAAAGAAGGGTATAAAAAATTACTACATGTCAAAGGAGGTCCTTTGCAAATTAAAGAATGTGTTTAATGTTCTAAATTATGTATTTGAAAAACCAAATCTCTAAAAGTTTATCATTTTACCCCCATTCTGCTGTCAGCTCTCTAAGTGGAGCTGGCTGACTTCACACAACAAGCTGAAAATTCGCACGTAACTACAACAGCAGTCAACTGCAGAATCTGAACCACTGAAAGCACACATTTATCTCCTATCCCTCCAGCAGCTCCACTAAAATGATAGCACAAGAGTTAAAAGGCACAAACCCAAACAGCCAAGAGAATCAAGGAGGTTCCATGATAGGGCAGGAGACTGACCTGTGGAAGACACAAAGCTGATGAAGAGTGACAGCTAAGGAAGGAAGCAGGTGAGCCCCAGAATGAAGGGGGACAACGTGCCATCAGAACCCCCAAAGGGAGGGTGGAGTAAAGAGAGCTGAAAATAGAGGGACTAACCAAAAGTCTATGTACAGAGTAGTTATCTGCTAGCCATGTGAATACCCAATAGAAAATGAAGTGAAACAGCCCACAGAGGAAAGACTGCCATGCAGACGTAAAGAGTTCTCCATCATTCTTCAGTAGAACCCTACCTACATATGTGCAGATATCTCAAGTGATTTCTATTGTCTCATTCTTACATATAACTGGACTAAGACTCAACAAACACCTAAGAAAAACCTGAAACACAAAAGAAAAAGACCAAGGTAAACAGACAAACAAAAATCAGCTGGGAGAAAATATAAGTAACTTGGGATACAGATCAAAAATAGCTTCAGAGAGATTCCAGATGACATCACATATGCAACACAAGAACCGAATGCGTGAAAAGGAAAAAAAAATACAGAGCAAGAAAAAGCTCTTAGAAATCAATCCTTTGCCAGAAAGCATAGCTAGTAAGGAGAAGAAACATATAAGTTTTGTTTAAAAAAACAATAAGGTAGAGAAATGACTGCAGGTATATCTTAAATAATGCTCAGTGGCATCACCGTCTAAAAAGTACATAATGGCTTAAATACAACAGAAGTTCCTTTCGTGTCCATGAAACAGTTTAAAGTAGATAACTCCTAGTCAAAGAGTTGCTGTCTTCCAAACGGTGACTTCTGGGCCCAGTGTCCTTCTAGTTTATGGTTCTACCATCCCTTCAAGGTCTGTTGTTATTGTCTACATCCTCCTGGCAGAGAAGAAAAGACCTAGCCAGCCATTCCCAAAAAGCCTTCCTTCAGAAATGGCACACACCACTGCTGCTCATCTTCTATTGGCTAGAACTTACAGCTATACATGGCTATAGCTAACTGAAAAGAAAACTGAAAAACTGTAATTCATGTGTGGTCTCAGGAAGAACACAATCCACAACACGCATGGACGACCTGTAGGAAGATTTTATTTCATCTTAGGTTATTTATTTTGTTTTGTTTTGTTTTTCTTTTTTGAGACAGAGTCTCACTCTGTCACCCTGGGTAGAGTCCTGTGGCATCATAGCTCACAGCAATCTCAAACTCTTGGGTTCCAGTGATCCTCTGGCTTCAGCCTCCCACGTAGCTCAGACTACAGGCATGCACCAGTACAACCGGCTCAGATGGGGTCTCACTCCTGGTCAGGTTGGTCTCCAACTCCTGAGCTCAAGCAATCCACCCAGTTCGGCCTCCCAGAGTGCTATGATTACAGGTGCAAATCAATGCACCAGGCCTATGGGGCAATTAAAAAAAAAAACCCAAACTGGTATACGTTACCTTTAGGAACTAAGGCTACATGGGGATTGGGAGTGAAAACTTTCTTTCTTTTTTTTTTTTTGTTTGTTTGTTTGTTTATAGTGGTCATATAAAAGGAAGAAAGAAAAATAAGAAACAGATCCGTTTAGGACATCCAATATTGATTAATAATAGTTCTAAAAAAGAGAGAGAGAAATGAAAATTAGAAAAATGATCAAGGGAATAAATAACTCCAAAAAATTTCTCAGACTGAAGGGTATGAGTCTTGAAATTAAATGTGCCCATCTAGGCCCCAAAGAATTAATGAAAACAAATACATATCTAGTTTTTCATTGATACATTTCATAAAACCACGGTAAAAAAGAAATCCTAAATTTTCTACAATACAAACAATAGACTTTTCATTAGCCACATTCAATGCAAGAAGGCAATACCCAAATAATGCCTTCAAGTTCCAAAGGGCAATTAAGTGTCTAACTAGAATTTATACTCAGGCAAATGCATTTAGAAAACAGAACACCAGATATACAAGAACTAAGAAAATTTCTCTTTTCTCTTAGCAAGTTACTTGAAGATGTTTTTCCATAAACAAAAGGAATGCAAGAAAGAAGACATAGATTCAAAAAAGAAAACCAAGAGATGTCTCTGTTTCAGGAAAACAGAGAAAGGAAGTCTTAGTTACTAGGTGCTGGTTAATTTAGGTACCTAGTTACTAGGTACTTAATCCCCCATATTTTGGGATTAAAGAAAAAAACCTAGTCCCAGTCCAGACTAGAATGGGAAGATAATAAAATACCTACTACTATGATGAAGGACTTGAAAGAAATTAAGAAATACATAAAGTATAGAAGTGGTAGAAAAGTTGTATAAGAAAGAAAATATAATTGTAGACAATAAGTAGCACAAGAGGATTGCAAAAAAAAAATAATAAAAAGCTGTATAAGAGAGAAAGTATAATTACAGGACGCTACTTGGCTCTGTAGAGAATGTTATTTACAGAGTTAAAATAATGTACATGCTGGCAGTGCCTGTGGCTCAAAGGAGTAGGGCGCTGGCCCCTTACACCGAAGGTGGCAGGTTCAAACCCAGCCCTGGCCAAAAACTGCAAAAAAAAAAGAGTTAAAATAATGTACATGCTGATTATTCATAAAAACAAAAAATAGTAATATATACTTACATACATATCTCAGGAATGTTGAAGGGTGGTCAATAAGCTGTCTAAAACTAATAAATCAAGAAGTTCTAGGACATGCATTTTTTAAAAAATATAGAAATAACTATCAAAGTAATACTTAGAAAATTGGCCTGTAAAAAGCAAGATAAGGTAGGAAAAGGGATTGTTGATTTTCATTATAAACCCTTTAAAATGTTTTATTTTAACCATATGTATATCCCACCTTGATTTTGAAAACTGACCCATTACTATGTCCCAACATAATGTCAGGTGCAGAAACAGAAGAATTAAAACCTGTTTTCTGCTCTCCAGGAGTTTATAGCCCATAGGGAAGATGAATATGTAAAACAAAATTACAATTCAGTGTGATAACTAGGCTCACTGAATTATGTATAAGATGATAGCTCTGCAGCACAGGGAAATTAAGGACGAGAGGAAACAGGGATCTGATGTTTGAAATGCTGTTTAGCCAAGAGTCTTGACGCACAAACCTGTGCATATGAACTTGTCCACACCTCTAAGTTCATACCTAGGATATTCCATTGTACCAGGATTCCAGGAGAAGAAATACTATTCCTCTTGAGGAACGCTAAAAATTAATTGTTATAACACTTTTATTACTACTGCAGATTGAGGATATAAAGGTGAGAAGAAAACAAAAGCTGAGACTGAGCTGGACATTTGGTACACCCACCACATTGATTGTGAAAAAGGAACTCACTTTACAGAAAAAACAATAAAGCCATGGGCTGGTAAACCAGGAAATTCACTGCTTCTATGTGTCCCTTTACCAAAAAGCTACTCACTTCTTAGGCTGAATTAAAGACTGTGTTACAATGTCACCTGGGAGACAATACTTTATGAAAGTAAAATACTGACCTACAAGAAAAAAATTACGTTGCAAATCAATCATCATCAGAAGACACAGTCAAACATCACTTAATGATGGGGATCTGTCCTGAAAAATGTTGTTAGGCCATTTCATCACTGTGCAAACATCGCGGAGTATAATTAGGCAAGCCTGGGGGTATAGCATTTCACACACCTAGGCCATCTGTATACACTATTGCTCTCAGGCTGAAAACTTGCACAGCACATTACTGTACTGAATATTATAAGCACTTGTAACACAATGATAAGTATCTGTGTATCTAAACATAGAAAAAGTAACAGTAAGAATATGGTATCATAACATCATAAATACAGTATGTGTAATGAGACCAGCATTGCCTTAAACATCATTATATGGCACAGGACTACTTGTTTCTTCCATAGCCAATAGACACAAGCCCAGAAACCAAGCGATAGAAGTGAAGATGGTCTCCCTGATATACCTAATAATGCCCAAAACTCTGAAGACTAGAAACTCATGCTATGTCTCTTAGCACTTTCAGCCAATTGGGTACTTCAATCCTAGACTTGAAGTTCTGAGGGAGTAAGGCAAAGTACTGACATAGGAGACAAATTATTTGCAGAAGCGTTGGCAGAAGCAGGAACAAGAATCTAGTGGTAGCAGCAGTGATGGGTGTCTGGGGACAGCATCCTGCCTCGACTGATCCCTCAGGTTGATCTGGGCCCAGCCCACCTTGCTTCCTGTTTATTTCCCAGCCTTCGCCACAGATTTCTGGGAAATGCCTAATATCCACCAACTTTAATTTCTACCCAAGTTAGTCAACATTGGTTTCTATTACTTTCCAGCCACAGACTCAACACAGAATGGAAAAACGATGAAAAGTCAGAGATAAAGGGGTTCCTAATTCTTTAAAACATTCTTCTTATTGTTGTTCTAAAAACTACATTGAGTCACGTACTTTAAGTTTTCTCTGTTTTTGATTCAGGAAGAAAAAGAGAATGCTTTCAAAACAAAGAAAATTACGTATTTTACCTAAGATAATTAAGTCTATAAATCTGTTATGAATATTAAACTAACAAACCTTAATTATAAAAAGCCATTTTCAACACCCATGGATCTGTGTTTCAATTGCTTTCCTCATGAAAAACTAATGTTTTTCAGTGACATATTATTGAGAAAATTTGAAGATGTGTTTGTTTATTAAAGCATAATTGCATTCATACATTTCTAAAACGAAACTCTTAGCTGAAAATGTGTCCTCATTTTATAACTTCAGTTTTCATATTGAAGTTTTTTATTTTTGAAAAAGAAGTCCATGAATGTTTTATAACTTCAGTTTTCATATTGAGGTTTTTTATTTTTGAAAAAGAAATCCATGAATGTTTTCATCAAATATGTAAATAAAATTTCTATACGATGCTGAAAATTTCACAGTATTTAAATTTTTAAAAAGTCTTTCTTGAAAACTTAACAAGAAAACTGCTAAACAGAACTATACCAATAGGAAAATATTCTAAACCAGTCTGTGAAACATTAGTTGTGTATTTCAATGGTTTGCCTTCTATTTTCTGTGGTTTTATTTATTTAGCATTCAATATTGCTCAGACATCAAATCTTTTGCCACTACTACTACAATAAAAATCAATTCTCAAGAAATACTTAATTCTATGAATGTTCAAAGGAAATATATACAGCACATATAGGCAACAGCTGACAATCAACCTTCTTTGTGAATGAAGATTTAGCACTTTCTTTGCGATCCTCTTGACCACTGTGATGGATAATAGCAAAAAGCTCTGGAAGTGATTAACAAAGATGATGAGGTAACGGTTAAGCCTTTGCCATCCCTGAGACAGGAAGACCAACCTCTCCTCTTCTTCCTCCTCCTCAGCCTACTCATCATAAAGACGACGACGATGAAGACCTTTCTGAGGATCCACTTCTACTTAATGAGAAGAATATATTCTCTCTTCCTTATGATTTTCTGAATAACATTTTCTTTTCTCTAGCTTAATTTATGGTAAGAATACAATATACAATACATATATAAAATATGTGGTTAATCAACTGTTCATGTTATCAGTACGGCTTCCAGTCAACAGTATGTTATTAGTAGTTTAATTGGGGGGGGAGTCAAAACTTACAAGCAAATATTTGACTACACAGGGGTCATGACATCCCTCACCCCTGCATTTTTCAAGGGTCAACTTTATACTTTCTCTCTACATACATATTCCCTAACAACTAAGAGACAATTATTGGTTAGATTCTAAGACTAAAGAAAGAAAAAAGTACCATGAACTCAAATAATAAATATTAATTAAAAAATAGTTTGGGACTTGACTATGTAACTTATGCAGAAATATGCAACTTACATACAAATGAACATGTCACCTTTTAATTTCATATGCCTGGATGTGATCCTTAGAAATTTTTAAAACAGAAACCAGAGATTTAGGCTATGTCCTATCACTATTGAACTCATATTGGATCCATCCAATTAATAAATATTTATATATAATTACCTAAAATAATTATATAATTTTCTCTCGAGTACTTGCCTAAACTTGAGTGATCAGTGACCTCATACGAGTATTTTTCAGATGACAAAGGGCTCTGAATACTAAAAACAGGAAACAATGGCATTATATCACCTATTCTTATTACTAATCATAGGGAAAAACAATTTTTAAGACAGGGTCTCACTATTCACTATGTTACCTAGGCTATAGGTAAAAAGCTGGAAAGTGATTAACAAGGATAATGAGGTAATAGGCTAAAACATAGTGGGTATTCACAGACAGAATCAGTGTACTACAACCTTGAATTCCTCGACTCAAGCAATCCTCCTGACTTGGCCTTCGCTTCCAGAGAAAAAAAATTTTTTTTCATTCTGAGACACAGTCTTACTCTGTAGCCCTGGGTAGAGTCTGGAAAGACTATGAAGCCATAACAATTATAACAATGTAGTAATGGCATATAATGAAACAATATAAATGCTAAAAATAGACCTATATACACATGGATAAGTGATTTTTCAAAAGAATGCAATAGTAAATTAATAGAGAAAGGACAGTTTTTAAAATAAATGTCAACAGAACAACTGAATATCTATGTGGGAAAAAAAATGAAAGCAAACAAACAAAAACCCTTGACCTCCTACCTCATGCCCTATGCAAATATTAACTCAAAATGGACCAAAAATGTAAAACCCAATACCATAAAACTTTTAGAAGGAAACAGAAGAAAATTTTCATGACCTAGGGTAGGCAAAGATTTCTTGAATAGGACGCACAGGGCACCTGTAGCTCAGTGGTTAGAGCACTGGCCCCATGCAGCAAGGGTGGTGGGTTTGAACACAGCCTGACAGAGACTGACTTTGCAGCAGCGCAGAGAACTCTACCCCCTTTCTCTGCAGAATCACCACGGGGGTTATGACCCCGTACACCTATCCTGAAAACTGGAGCGCCTTCAAAGCCCAGATTGCTGCTCACTGCAGTGGGGTCAGGTCCACGTACTCTCTACACAGCCCTACTTCCCCTTTGGCCAAATCAATCACACCTCTGAAATTCTCTGCAAACTTTCTACCAGCAAATTTCCAGCATTTGGGGATGATGGTGGATTCTGTGTGCTTAAGAACAAGGCCACTGTCTCCTATGTGAGCAAGAAGGATGCAGGGAACTACTTCAGAGGCAGCAGCCCAAGTGGTGCTACCTGCTGATAGCAACATAGTGCCCACCACCCCACCAATACCTGAGCGTTCTCCACTTTGGGCATCGCATATCACAACAAACAGGCCACTGAGGAAGTGAGGCAAATTCTGGAGGTGCTGGATGCTCACCGGAAGACAAGGACTTTCCTGGTGAGTGAACAGGTGACATGGCTGACACGGTTGTCTGCCCCCTTTTGTGGCTCTAAAAGCAGGTCCTGGAGTCTTCACTCCCCCAGACCTTTCCCAATACCAACTAGTGGTTCCTCACCTGCATTAACTATCCACAGTTCCATACACACCCTGTCTTGGGGATGTAAAACTGTGTAAGACGGCCTAGTTGGATGCTAAGGAGTTTGTAGAGAGCCAGCCTAAAAGGGACATCCCACGGAAAGAAAAGAGTTCACAGGAAGAGAAGCAGAACCCCTAGGCCAAGCAGAAAGAGGAGAAAAAGGCAGCTGCCCCTGCTCCTGAGGAGAGGGACAAATGTGAGCAGGCCCTGGCACCTGTTCCCAAGGCCAGGAATCCCTTTGCTCACCCAAGAGTACCTTTGCCTTAGATGAATTTAAGTGTAAGTATTTATTCCAATGAGAACACATTCTCTGTGGTGTTGCCTTAGTTTGAGGAGCATTTTGATACAGACAGCTGGTCTCTGTGGTACTCTGAGTACTGCTTCTGAGAACTCACTGAGAACTTTATGAGTTACAGCCTCATCATCAGAATGTTCTGGTGATTGGTCAAGCTAAGGAAGAATGCCTTTGCCAATGTCATCCTCTTTGGCACCAAGAACAGGAGCTTCATTTCTGAAGTCTGGGTCTCCCGAGGCCAGAAGCTTGCCTTTCCATGGAGTCCAGACTGGTTGTACACATGGCAGAAACTGGATCTTAACAGCAAGAGACCCAGTGCTGGTTCAACAGTACTTTTCATGGGAGAAGGCCTTTGCATGTGGGCAAAACCTTCAAGCAGGGCAGGAGCTTCAAGTGAACAACTCTTGCCATCACCAAGCTGCCTGCACCTGCCTCCCTGCCCTTCAGGGAGCTAGGGGTCATTAAAGAAAACTGAACATTGAAAAATAAATAAATAGCCTGAACACAGGCTAGGTCACACAAAGCATGAACCACAAAAAAACAATAAATTGGACTTTAGAAAACTTTAAAACTTCTGCTCTTTGAAAAACACTACTAAGAAAATGAAAAGGCTAGCTACCATATGGAGGAAATATTCTTAATACATACTTGACAAAGGACTTGTATTCAGAATACATAATGAGTTCCTACAACTCACTGATAAAAAAAAAAAAACAATCCGATTGTCAAAGTGCGGAAAGAAGAAAAAAAAAGATGCATGAATGGCCAGTAAGTACACAAAAGGAGGCTTAACATCATAGTCGTCCGGAATATGCCTAGAACCCCAGTGAGGTGCACTACTCAGCCAGCAGAAGGGCTAAGAAGATGATTGACGATGTCGAGCATTAGCAAAGATATGAAGCAACTGGAACTCACATGCATTGCTGGTGGCAGTTTGGTAGTATCTTAAAAAGTTAAACACATACAACCTAGCGATTTCCTTCCTATGTATGCCCAAGAGAAACGTAAACATATGCCCACACATAAAAAACCTGTACGTGAATGCTTATAGCAGTTTTATTCAAAATAGGCCCAAACCAAAAACAACTCAAGCGAACAGATAAGCAAATTGTGAGTACACTCATACAATAGAATAAAAAACAAGAAGCAAACAACAGATACACAAAACAACATAGATGAATCTCAAAAACATGCTAAAGGTGCTAGAGGAAAAAAAGTCCACGTAAGACTGTGTTTATACAAAACACAAGAAAAGCCTGGTCTAATCTGCAGTGACAAAAAGCAGATCAGTGGTTACCTGGGAAAAGCAGGGATTGACTGGAAACACAAGGGAACTTTTCTTGGATGAAGGAAATGTCTTATTGTTTGATTATAATAGTGATTACATAAGTATATAAACTTCTCAAAATTCATCAAAACTGGTACATTTTACTTACGTAAGTTATATCTAGATAAAGTTGATCTTTTTTGTTTGTTTTTTTTTTTTTTTTTTTTTTGGCTGGGGCTGGGTTTGAACCCACCACCTCCGGCATATGGGGCTGGCACCCTACTCTTTGAGCCACAGGCACTGCCCCTAAAGTTGATCTTCTAATCCTAGCACTTTGGGAAGCCAAGGCAGGAGGATCAATTGAACCCAGGAGTTCAAGATCAGCCTGCACAACATAGAAAAACTCTGTCTCTACAAAAAATAGGAAAATCCAGGTGTGGTGGTGCCTGCCTATAGGCCCAGCTACTCAGGAGGTTAAGACAAGAGGATCACTAGAGCCCAGGAGTTTGAGACTTCTGCACTTTAGACTGGACAACAGAGTAAGCTCCTGTCTGAAAGTAAAACAAAATAAAATAAAGTTGATCTTCTAACAAATTAAATTCTAAGAGTAAACTAAGTCCAATGTATTCCTTTTGAAAATTTTCAATGATCTATAATTTACTTGTTCTGTTAAGATATTAAATCCCTCTTTCTTCAAAAGCATGGGCATTCAAAAGATGGCCATTAACATTTAGTTATGTAGATAAGCACTTACTACTTTTTTTCTTTAAGTAATAAGTGCACTAAACTACATTTCATAAATTTATATTATTTGGTAAACCATTTAGTTAACTGTAACAATTATTCAATGTCTTGAAAGGATTTTGAATAATATTAGTTCACATCTAGATTGACATGATAAGAATCAAACTTATAACCATTTACTAAACTATTATGTGCAGCTTAGCCAACATTAGTAGCAATTTCCCTTTAAAAACAATATTTGAATTTAAAACATAACACAGTATTATGAATCACAGCATGATTTAGTGTGTAGGGGTTAGAAATGAAGTACTGAATATACGTATAAGGGGATGCAAAATACTTTGAAAAGGAATACTATGATTTCTAGCACACTTCCCACCCAGGGATTTCAATTTGCATTCTATGGCAGCCACTTGAAGAAATGTGGAATCATTGTTTTCATAAAATTGAAGACTTTAAATGTATAATTCCTTCTCTAAACTGTGATTTCATTATAGATTTCACACACACGCATATATATACACACACACACATGCAATTTCCTCTCTCTGTTTACATTAGAAATTCATACAAGTAATGGAAAATGACCATTTTTTTATTTTTTATTTTTGAGACAGTCTCAAGCTATTGTCCTGGGTAGAGTGCCCTGCATCATCATAGTTCACAGCAACCTTCAACTCTTGGGCTCAAGCAATCCTCTTGCCTCAATTTTTTTATATTTTTAGTAGGGATAGGGTCTCACTCTCACTCAGGCTGGTCTCAAACCTGTGAGTTCAAGCAATCCACACACCTTGGCCTCCCAGAGTGCTAGGATTATAGGCGTGAGCCACCATGCCTGGCCTTAAAATGACAAATTTAAACGCCAAAGAAAAAGACTTGAAAAAAGTGTTTGCCACAAATTTATCAATGTGATTCTCTTAATTTGTATCACTATCACCATGGTGTGGAGATAATGAAAATAACTAATTAATATAGGACTGACAAGATCAATTTGTAACTATATACTGCCATAAAAAATTCAACGTCTAGGGCGGTGCCTGTAGCTCAGTGGGTAGGGTTCCCGCCACATACCCTGAGGCTGGCAGGTTTGAACCCGGCCAGGGCCAGCTAAACAACAATGACAACTGCAACAACAACAACAAAAAAATGGCCAGGCACTGTGGCTGGTGCCTGTAGTCCCAGCTACTTGGGAGGCTGAGGCAAGAGAATCACTTAAGCCCAAGAGTTTGAGGTTGCTGTGAGCTGTGATGCCATGGGACTCTTACACAGGGTGACATCGTGAGACTCTGTCTCAAAAAAAAAAAAAAAAAAAAAAATTCAATGTCTAGTCTGGCTGTCTTGCAAAGCAAACAAAACTACTCTCTGTAGTGAGTTAAACTTGAACCCTATAAAGAAACAAAATTCAAAAACAAGTCATTTTCTTTAAGTTCTCTTGCTAAATATCACCTGCCTACTTGATAAAATCTTCTAGTAACCTGGTTGTGGACACTAACACCAAATGGTATAATGTTACAACATGTATCTAAAATAAAAATGATACTTAGGATTTTTTCACTCAAATTTACTACCTCTAGCGATATTAACCTAAATGCTAGACAACTCGAGTTTGGTTTCAGATGTTTACAGATAGGCAGTTAGATAGATAATTACCAGTGATAGCTATCACCAGAAGTTCAGTAGCCAGCCTCTAAGATGGTCTCCAGTGATACTTGCACCCTGATATTTATACTCTTGTGTAGTCCCCTTTCACAGGGTATCAGGGTTGGCTGAAGTGATGCTATGGTACTTCTGAGATTAGGTTATCAGGGACTATGATTCTCATCTTGACTGCTCATTCTGTCTCTCAGATCCTTCACTCTAGTGCAGTGGTTATCAACCTTCCTAATGCTGCGGCTCTTTAATACAGCTCCTGTGGGTCGTGACCCACAGATTAAGAACCACTGCTCTACTGGTAGCAAGCTGCCACACTGTGAGTAAACACTATGGTTAGGAATTGAAGCATCTGGCCAAGAATTAGGGAGGAGCTGAGGCTGGCCAATACCCATATAAATGAGCCTGAAAATAAATTTTCCGTGTCCAGTTAAGCACTGAGATAACTGCAGCTCCAGCTGGTAGTTTAACTGGAACATGGTAAAAGACCCATAGGAACTATTGACACCTAGATACCTGATCCTCAGAAACTTTGTTAGATAATAAATGTTTGTTGTTTTAAGCTGCTAAATTTGAGGTTATAAGTGACGTGGCAATAGATAATATGTGGAGATAATATTTTCTTTCCTTTGGAAAAAACCAGTAAATAGGATATTCCCCTACAAGCAATTGCCTCTGACTTATAACTAAAACAGAGTTGCCAGAGTTATGGGGAAGAGGGATGGGTGGCATTCAAGTTATCCTGCCAACATATACTCAAAGGGGCTACCAATTGGCACACCAATACAATGCCACCCTACGCCTGGCTACTAAATACTCTGCCTGAAAAACTAAAATATTCCTATGAATTCCATATCGAGTTACTAATTGGGAATAAAGCAGACAAAGAAATATATTTAATGAGGTCTAAAATTATTGTGAACCTCATGTCCAAATAGTAAGTCTTTTGCAACACCATTTAAATCATCTTCATTTTACTTGCTTTTTAAATGAACATCATCTTCATTTTACTTGCTTTATAAATGAATAATACAGTAGATTTGAGTAAGGTACTATAATTTTCAATTCAACAAATATATATATTACCCATGAATCCATCTCTTTGGATGGATTTCCTTCCTACAGCAGATCATGGTTATATTTAGTTCAAAATATTCTTTTTTTCTTTTGAGACAGTCTCACTCTGTCAACCCGGGTAGAGTGCCACGGTGTCACTGTAGCTCACAGCAGTCTCACACTCTCGGGCTCAAGAGATCCTCCTGCTTGGCTGGGCGCCTATAGCTCAGCAGCTAGGGCACCAGCCACATACACCAGAGCCGGCGGGTACGAACCCAGCCAGGGCCTGCCAAGCAACAATGACAACTACAACCAAAAAATAGCCAGGCATTGTGGCAGGCGCCTGTAGTCTCAGCTACTTGAGAGGCTGAGGCAAGAGAATAGCTTAAACCCAAGAGGTGGAAGTTGCTGGAGCTGTGACACCACAACACTCTACCGAGGGTGACATAGTGAGACTGTCTCAAAAAAAAAAAAAAGAGAGAGAGAGAGATCCTCGTGCCTCAGCCTCCTGAGTAGCTGGGACTACGGGTACCTGCCACAGTACACAGATAGTTTTTCTAAGAGATGGGATCTTGCTCAGGCTGTTCTCAAACTCCTGAGTTCAAGCAATCCACCTGCCTCAGCCTCCCAAAATGCTAGGATTACAGGCATGAGCTACTATGCCTGGCCACAAAATATTCCTCCCTAAATATCTGTCTACCACTGTCATTTAAACTTAGATTTTGAGATGAAGAGAAATCAAATAGAGAAACAATGCACACTGTGGATTCGACATATACAACTGCTTAAGTGAAAAACACTATGCAACCATGCAGTATCTATAATCCACCCCCAGAGAACAGTGGAGAGTGAATAACACCCTTAGCTTCTTATTTATAAACTATACTCCAAATTAAATTTTTAAGGTATTTTCAGAATGTTTCACGTTGCCTGAGTTAGTGCTTGTTTACTTTAGTGGCTAAATAGTTTTAGAAGGCTTCCAAATAATTAAATAAAATACACTGATTCAAAAGAGTCATCTAATAGAACTCAAGAGAAGGAGAAAAAAAACTATGAGCATTTGAGTTTTGTCAGTAAAAAACTTAATCAGACATAAAATATAGCCAAAAGTTGATGAGATCAATGTGCCCGGTCTTAGGCAAAGCACTTGGCATGTATGAGCTCACTTACTTCTTACAACAACCCTATGAATAATGGCTGTCATCCTTTTTAAAAAGATAAACTCAGGCTTAGAAAGAATAAGCAATGTCCTTAGGATGTTCTGAAATGTGATGTAATCTATAGACTCAACCCTAGAAAATATAGGACTAAAACACGCATTTTTGTAATCCCTGAGCTATACTGGCTCTCACTTATCTCTTCTAATAAAGGAGATCTAGAAGCTATATGACACGGACCCCTCTTATGATAAGTCTTGAAGCTTAGTTTCCCTGTTAGATACCAGTTTGGGGCCTAAACAGTCACTCTATGACAACAAACTCCCAATATCCCTAAAATATTAGGATAATGACAAAAATGCATGCCAGACAGGGAAAACTAAACAAAGGTAAAAGGAGGAGAAATATGAAATATAGGCATAGGGACTAGAAGATAATATATCAACTTCTGATAATGGTTATATAAAAGGAGGGAGGGAGAAAAGGAGGAAAGAAAAGAAATAAGATCAAAGAAGGTTACAAAGGTTATTGTAAACACATTAAAATATTTTGCTTCTTAAAAAATGTTTAAGCAAACATGGCAAAATTTTAGCATGGGTTAAGTCTCCATGGTGGTTACTGGATGTTTCTCATATTCTCTGTAATTTTCTGTGAAATTAGGTGAAAAATTTTGTAACTTACTGTTGAAATTCAGAAGTAACACAGAATAACAGCTAAATTCACCTTAAAGGAACTTTGAAAAATAGAGAATATTACAGAATAGGAAAGAAACAGCAACACCTTTTTGTGTCTAAATTCCCTCTTCTTCAGCATCTATAATAAATACTAAATAATAAATACAGCATCTAATAAAATACTTTTATTAATATGGTTTAATTTAAATAAAGACTGTAATGGCGTAAAAACAACTTGTGTCAAAGTTACACTATCTTTTATTTTGATTATTCATTCATTCAACAAATTTTTGAACCCCCAATGTATGTACAGGACTATAGGTGGCATTGCAGGACATATACAGAATAAACGAACAGACTCTTTGTGGATTATCAGCAGCTGTGGCTTTTAATCAGTTGAAACAGAATGCTCACGACAAGTAGTTCCATCTCCTTGTGGTAATTTTTATATACTGCATTCTCTTCACTACATGCCTTTGCCTCCGTATTTCCTCCTGCACAGAGGAAATACGGAGGTTTTAGTGCAAATCTGAAAACACTGTCTGCTGAAAAACAATTTAAAAGAAATATTCACGCTAAATCTGGAGTGGGTGTAAACACACACCACAATGCTACAGTTTCTTGGTAATGTTAATGATACTTTGAGCAGTGAATCACTAATCACCCAAGTGAGGTGAAAAGACTCAGCTAGAATTGAAGCGGTTAGGACGCCAATGAAGAAAACAAAAAAAGACCACCTTGAACGATGACTTGAAAAAGACAAAGTTAACCAGTGTGATATAAACGTGTCAACCGGTCTGTGAAACTAGTGTATGATGCCCCATGATCATACCAATGTACATAGCTATGATTTAATAAAAAAAAAAAAGAAAAGAAAAAGTTAACTAGCAGAAACCATTTTAACAATAGTTTAATGAAAGGAATTCTTTTAAAAGCTTGGGGAAAGGACAGAATATACAAGAATAGACATATAATACTGTGACAGCAATATTACATTGTCCAAGGCAATATCATTTGCATATTCAATATGCTAATAAATACGAAGAAAATGTTGGTTACCCAGGATTTATTTTTTAAATTTTAGAATCTTACTCAGAATCATGAGGCATGGACAGACTACTAAAATCTTAAAAATATTGGTCGAGTGTGTTGGCTCATGCTTATAATCCTAGCACTCTGGGAGGTGGGTAGGTTGCTTGACCTCACGAGTTTGAGACCAGCCTGTGCAAGAGTGAGACCCCATCTCTAAAAATAGCTGGGTGTTGTGGTGGGTACCTGTAGTCACAAGCTACTTGGGAGGCTGAGGCAAGAGAATAGCTTGAGCCCAAGAGTTTGAGCTTGCTGGGTACAAGTTATTTCTACTAAGTGTAGAATATAAATGTCTTAACACGACAACTAAGAAAATGCATTGAAGACTATGCTAACCAGTTTGATGGAAGTATTTCAAATTATATATAAAACCAGCACATTGTACCCCATAATTGCATTAATGTACACAGCTATGATTTAATTAAAAAAAAAAAAAAAGAGTTTGAGGTTGCTGTGAGCTATGACACCACAGAACTCTACCAAGGGTGACAAAGTGAGACTATGTCTCAAAGAATAAATAAATAAAATACTTTAAAATACACTAAAAACCATACACAATTCTCAACTCTCCTCTGTACTTCCATAGCAGTTCTCTTATATGTCTACTAAAATAGCTTAACCTATTCATTGTGTTATTGGTCAATTCCATTAAACTATAAACCATTTAAGAACAAGGACCAAATATTATTCTCTTTATATCCCAGGATCTACCAGATGATCTAGCAGAGTAAATTATCTGTTAAATGAATAAATGAATGAACAGCCCAGTTCTTGTGTACCATTCCTTCTTTGAATTTTGACAACAAAAAAATCTAAGTGGTTTTATGTATGGAATATTTTATTAAAATCTCTGAGTCTACAATTAAAGATAAAATGTTTTCTTTTACCATCTTAAACCATAACGTATAATCCCACACTTTTGCAACAATATCAAGTTTTCTATCATGCTTTTAATATTTAGCCATCCAAATCTGTTTTTATAATAGTTGATAACTTTACTTTAAAATGGTTTTAAGATGTGCTTTAAGGCTAAAAAAAAATACAAAAACTTAATTGCAAATTTACTTACTTTGATAATATATTAAACATCTACTTTTAAAATCAAACCAAGGTTCAAGTGAAATTTTAAGAGGAGATAAAAAATGGGCCAACACTTAATTTGCAAATCACATTACACCTTAAGATACAAAAGCTTAAATGTTTCTTATATCTCAAGACATAAAAAAATGTCATAGCAGCAAGTCATGGTTATCTGGGGGGATTATGTCAACTATTAAGAGAAAACACACCTATAACAATGCCGAGTGCATAATAAACCACTAAATAGATAAGTCAATAAATTTGAGCTAGTTGTCCTTATCTAGCACAAAATAGTAATATCATCTGAAATTACAGCTAAAAATAAAAATATAGAAGTTTATTGATTGGAGGTTTCTGAATACTAACTCTCCTTACTCGATCTCGGAGGCAGAGTAAGTTCAGACTTTAAAATTAGACTAACCTTGTTCAAAGTCACCTACTAACTTAAACAAGTTGAGTGATCTTGGGCAACTCAACCTTTCTAAGATTCAAATGTGGATATAAATAAATAAGCAATTCTAATTTATGTATTACAGGGCTCTAATAAAGATTAAGAATATTATCAAGGCACCAAATCAATACCTAGGAAAAAAACTCTTTCTATAAGAGCTACTATTATCAGTTTTACTGTCGTTGTCACTATCTTAGATTCCAAACGCGAATAAGGTTTTAGGGGTGGTGCCTGTGGCTCAAAGGAATAGAGCACTGGCCCCATATACCGGAGGTGGCAGGTTCAAACCCAGCCCCAGCCAAAAAAAAAAAAAAAACTGCAAAAAAAATTTTTTTTTAGTAAGAATGAAAAAGTGAAAGTTGTTCTCTGCTTCCAAACCAACCCAAGTTAAATTTTTCTGGTCACTCCTAACATATAAGGAAATGTATTAGGTACCACCTGCCATATGCCTCAAACCTCAAAAGAAAAGAGATGACTGACTAAAATGAATGAATAAATAACATTTTGAGGTATAAAATAATTGCTGTTTTAAAAAATACTTTCATGTGAAATTGTGGGTGGCTGTCACTGTCTTAGTCAACTACCCAAGACGCCTTGTTTTCAGTCTGCTGATCCACATCTTCCTAATGGGTGGGGAACCTGAAGCCTTCTTGATCCTTAAGTAAAGCCTTTTGACTGAATCCAAATTTTACACACACTTGTAATAAAGGGATTTGTTCTGTGAAGTTTAGGTCTGGATGAGGGGCAATAATTGGAAATCTGGAGGGCCACATGTGGCCTTAAGGTCACAGCTTCCCTACCTAACCTAACATTCCACATTAAATATTACCTAATTAACAAACATTTGTATAGTATCAAATAAAGCATATATGATGTATCACTGTCCCACCTTATAATGTAGACAGCAATATCATTTCCATTTTACTGAGGAAATTCATTAAGTTTAACTTAGACAAGGCACCCCTACCCCAACCCCACTCTGCATTGAAACTAGGCAAAACCCACCTGCTGCTCTGAAAGGAAAAAAAAAAAAAAACACATTCTGCCAAGGGTACTGGGTTAATACAAAGATAAGGTGTTTGCCACTACCTGGAGATAAAAAAGTCCCATCCTTGAGGCTCTAGTGCACTAGGCCTGCCTAAGACCAAGTTCCCCAGAGCCTACTAACTGCCTACTACTAGAGAGGCTCAAAAGCCTAGAAACTTCCTGTCATACAGGTATGCAAAACTTGCTAAAAGCTGTAAGTAAAGCATAAATATTGAGAAAAACTCTCTAGGACTCCAGGATCTAAACTGGAGCAATGGTGGCCCACTAGAACAACTATAAGCCTGTGGTACTCTATGGGTAACTACAGCAACAATCCAAACCCAGTTCAACTATTGACTAGATTGACTTCACCACCTATACTGATGGCCTAACAGAAGCAGCAGCATGCTCACTTCTGAGCATGAATTCTATCACCCAGTCTCTGCTGTTCTTTTACATGCAATGTCTAGCATTTGATTAAAAAGTATAAGTGACAGTTCCAATGAACAGAAATTATCAAAAAAATAGCACACACCAGGCGCATTGGTTCAAGCCTATAATTCTAGGACTTTGGGAGACTGAGGTGAAAGGATCACTTGAGGCCAGGAGTTCAAAGTCCAACCTGAGCAATACAGTAAGATCTCATCTCTACAAAAAACATTTTTTTTTAACTTGTCTGGGCATGGTGGTACACACATGTAATTCCAGCTATTCAGGAGGCACAATGCACTCTAGCCCAGGCAACAGAGTGAAAAGAAGGAAGGGAAAGGGAGAGAGGGAGGGAAAACTGAGAGGAAGGGGAAAAGAGGAAGGCAGGAAGACATAGGTACAAAATAACAATCTAACACTAAAAAACATCTTCCATTAATCTCCCTGGGAAATTTACCATGAATACAAGAAACAAAAAAAATTTTTTTACACACACACACACTCACAAACACCAGTGTAGCATTAAAGAGAAACTCAACAGTGAAAATTCTAAAATAATTTATATAGGCTGGGACTATCCCTAAGTATTTGAATGGGTATATCTCTTATAATAAATCAAACTAATTATAACTCCAAACGCATCATCTACTAGAGCACAATTTAAACAATAGTTACTACATAAGTTTTTCTTTTAAAAAATGGTAATTTTTTTTAAAGACTTAACTAAATTTAATCCATAAAAGACAAAATGACAAAGGCACTTGGCTAGGAACTTTTAATGCAATGCTCTAATTAAAAGCAGGGAATATAATTAGAGGCATACTAAAATACAAAGTGAAATGCCCAACTGTCAAGTAAAACTTGAATTCTATTACTTGCTTAGTATCTTTCCAATACATTTCTTTTTGCCTGAGTTAGCCAGAACGGTTTTCTATTGTTCACAGATGAGGAACCCTAACTGATTTAACTAGATGCTCCAGTTCTAAGTCATCTGTAGCCTGTTAAAAGTGGGAGATTTTTAGTTGTTAAATCAATCAGTTCAACTACCATAACAAAAAAAGCTTAAATTTTAAGCACATGCATTCAAATTTGGAGGGACTACTGAATTAACACATACAGAAAGCTAAAGTTTTCTTTCTAATTATCACCAAATAATTTCTGTTGGAAGTTTGGGAATTGATTCAGAGTTGAATATATATTCCAAAGGCATGAGTTATCAATTCATTTATTTTTTCTTTCTGAAGGCAAATTATGATCTAATTCCTCATTTGGTTCTCTAAACATACCACTTTTTGCTTCTCTTTAAAACTTTATAAATGAGTTGTTATTATCATGGATGAATTGACACTTTTATTTTTATATATTTTTCAAAAATCTTTATTACGTTTCCCCCAGAAGTAACACATTCTTCAAACAAATCAAACAATACAAAGATTAATAGAAAAAAGTTAATTTTCCCTCTATCCCATCTTCAGGTTCCACTTTCTGAAATAACTAATACTGATAATTTAGTATATATGTTTTCACAGCTTTTTGTATATTCAGTTTCTTTTTATAAAAGTGAATCACATTATATACTACTCAACTCACCTAACAATACAGCTCATTCCTGGACATCCCTTTAGATTATAGCATATAACTCAATTCATTCTTTTTAATTGTTGCATAATAATCCACTATATGGATACACCATAATTTATCCAACAATTCCATTAGCAATCAAAGTAGAGCTGTCAGACTGTTTGTAGGTTATTTTTCTTCCCAATCCAAATAGTACTATAATTAATATCACTGCACATGTGTGTCTTTATGTATTAGAGGACAGTTACCAAAAAGTAAGATTGCTTAGTCAAAAGAAATAAAAAACGATACTTAAACATTTTTTAAACCTTGTACTTGGAAAACTTTTAGTATATACACAAAAATACAGAAAACAGAATATAATGAACTCCTGTTTACCCACCATTTAGCTTTAATTACTGCCAAATTTCAATGGTCCCTTTTCCCTTTGTCTAAGAAATACAAACAAATCCCATTTTTGTATTTCTATTTCCATGAATGGCTCTAAAAGTTTATCAAAATCATTTTTAGAACACTACTTATATAATAACCACCAGCATTTATATTCTCTTTAATATTATACATAACAACTTTTCTAAAAAGTAACCCATAATATTCACTTCCTCCCTCCACTAAGCTCTTTGCAGTGGAGAAACAGCAGAATCAAAGCATCTAAGACAGTACAGAAAGAGACTGGGAAAGATCCTCCTAAAAGCAGAAAAAGACCTTGAAAAGGAACAATATCAGGCAGGCACTGAGGTATATTAAGTGACATAGGCAACAAAAGAAAAAGAAAAGAGTAACATTAAGTAGATTTTTAAAAGCTAGCATTAGCCAGTAGGAAAAGTACTTAAGGGATTGCTGGTGGTCTGAGTGGGAAATTTAAGCAAAAAAAAAAAAAAAAAAAAATAGCAATTCATGAGGAATAGGGCATGTTATTTGAATGTATTTTGAAACTAGTTGCTTAAAATATCTTGCACTGATCAAAAAACTAGATGAATAGCCACTTAGTGCTCTCCCAGCAAAAAGATACTTAGGAAGAGAAAACATTATCAACATATAACAAAATAACACTTACTTCTTTTTAAAATATGAATAACATCCTTACTAAAGAAGAACAATGTAGAATGCATGTATATGTACACACATATGCAAAAGTGATACTAATGTGAATGTGTTCCTAGGGAAAAAATGCCATGTACTAGAGATACGGGCTATTTAAAGGAAGCCTCAAATAAATTATTTTATACAGTGAACATTTGATAAAATAAAATAAAAAAACACATTCCAATTCATTTACTTAAAATGTGGCTTCTGCCAGGTATGGTGGTTCATATCTATAATCCTAGCATTTTGGAAGGCTGAGGAAGAAGCTTTGCTTGAGACTAGGAGTTCAAGACCAGCTTAGGCAAACAGTGAGACCAAGTCTCTACAAAAAAATTAAATCTAGCGTGTGTGGTGCCATGCACCTCTTTAGTCCCAGATACTCAGGAGGCTGAGGCAGGAGGATCACTTGAGTCCAGGAGTTCAAGGCTATAGTGAGCTAGGATTGCACCACTGCACTCTAGCCTACATGACAGACCAAGACCCTGTCTATAAAAAAATAAAATAAAGTATGGTTTCCTTTTGTAAATATTACGTCCACTAATCCACAAACATTCATTGAGTAGTGACTATATGCCAGGCAATGTACAGACATAAACAAAACATCACACTTGCCCTTTGGGAGCTTACAGTCTAGGAAGTGATTGAGACACAGCTATAATACAATGCGATACATACTATATTTTAATGGTGTATTAAATTAAAAAGTTCTACAGATAAACATAGGAAGGACAACAGACTGGACCTTAGAAGAGTTAGGAAATACTATGTAAAGGAGGTAACATTTGAGTTGAATCTTAAAAACTGAAGAATTCAGATGAAGGAAGAAAGAATCACTAAAATTTACCATATACACTCGAGTATAAGCCGAGTTTTTCCGGCACAAAATTTGTGCCGAGTTCGGGTTTTTCGGCACAAATTTTGTGCCGAAAAAACTCGGCTTATACTCGAGTATATATGGCATGCAAGGCCTTGGTGATTTATTTCAATACATTTATATTAAAAATATTTTCCTAGTGTAGATTTCATAAGAACCATCTGTAGTCTACTTAAATATTAAAATTTTTGTTAATTTTAAAGTGATTACAGCATTTCTATAAAATTCATTTATGTGAGTTTGTATATGCTTATACATATTAACCACATATTAACTTCTACCCCCTTATACCACACCTAAAATAAAAGAAAGTAGATTTTAAACAGGAAAGGCACAAGAACAAAAAATAGAATCAGCAGTAGGAGGAAACCAAGAAGCCAACAGATTTATATCTCCATGAACTGGAGTAAGGATGGGCTAAACACAGGAGAATTTGTTGAAAGCCCTTATGAAGCAGTTAGATCTTGAAATCTCATCTCCCATTCCACAGGGCAACCACCACCACTCTACCCGTCAGATGTTTTCTAGTTTCTTTAAACTCAAAGGCATTAGTGCAGTTGATGGAGGGTGGTAGGGAAGGTAAAATACTTTTTAAACAAGGGATTGAGTGCTGAATTTTGAGACTCTTATTCCCATCACCTTCCAAAATGCTATCACCTAAGGTACACATGTTTCTCACAGCAGCAGACTCAAAAGTTTTCTCTGGGAAACTGACCAGCTCAAGAGAAACACCTAAACGTATGGATATCCAGGGCTACCAAATGAATAGCCCAGCCGAGTCATCCCATAGAGAAACAGGTAATGGCCAAGCTGGAATATCACTGTACCTTCTAATCAGTTTTATAGTACACAGTTCTCAAGGGTTACCAGATAAATGAGGAAAGCCTCTATTATAGAAGACAGAGACCAAAGAAATTATATAGAAAAAAAAAATTAATTAACTGGAAGAAAACAAAGATTATAAAAAAGAAACAAAAATTTCAGTAATATCTTCCAAAAAGGTTAAGAGAAGAAATCAAGAAATATGAAAAGAATGCTGTGGGGCCACATCTATGGTGCATATTAGAATGGGTACAGGCGATTGCACTAATGTACACAGCTATGATTTAACAATAAAAAATAAATAAATAAATAAATAAATAAAAAAGAAAAGAATGCTATGGGGAAAAATAACTAACAAAAGAAAAAAAGAAAAGTCTTGAATATTAAAAAGCATAAAAATAGAAATAAAAAACTCAATAGAAAGGTATAAAGATAAAATTGTAAAAATATCCCTGAGAAAAAAGAAATAGCCAAAAAGATCCAAAACTGAAGATGAAACTATAAAGAACTCGTACAGGATGTGCAACATTGAAAAAATGGAAATTTCAGAAAGACAGAAAATAGAAGGAAAAAAATCATTAAAGAAGTAATTCAAGAAAATTTCCTAGAATTGAAAAATATGACTTTCTAAATTGTAAGTGCCTACCAAATGTTCAACAAATGTTTGAAAATAGAGCCACATCAAGATGCTGTATGGTAATATTTCAGTACACTGGGAATAAGAGACATCCCTATCAAGTTCCAGAGAAAAGTAACAGATTTCATAAAAAAGATAAGGAATTAGAATAGCATTGGAATTTTCAAATGCAAGACTGGAATCTACAAGACAATGCTGTAAAATTTTGAAAGGGAAATTATTTTAAATTCTATCATTTTATATCCAACACAAGTATACCAAGATCTCAAAAAATTACTTCCCCTTACTTTCTCAGGAAGCTACTGGAGTTTATAATTCTCCAAAATGACAGAGTAAACAAGTAAGAGGCCATGGAATCTGGAATGAGTTCCAACACAGAAGAGATAAAATAAACCTTCAAGATGATAGTGAAGGGAGATATCAAGATAAAAGGCTTGTTGCAGGTCAAAAGATAAGGCTGGAAACAAGATTCAGAAAAGACTTCAGAAACATAAAATTGATGGTATATGTGTATATATATATATATATATATACACACACACACACACACACACTTACATATATATATGTATATATATAATTTTAACTAAAAGAAATGTTAAACCTTAAAAATAAATACAAATAAAATCATGTCCTGAGGCAATACTTTCATAAGATTAAATTTATATTTAATGTATCACAGTTAGAATCTAAGTCAAGCCGTTTCTTGCCAACATTCTAAAAATTATAATAAAGGTAAATTCTTCATTGGCAAAGCAATGTAGCTATTTTAAATTATTTTAAAAAGATGTTTGCTGGTGAGATTTAAGACAGAGTTCACAGAAATCATCCAAGTACCTGGATGTATCAGACCTGAGATATTTATCCAGATTTTAATACACAGTAGTTTCTTCACCATGTGTAGAAGAATGTTTTATTCCTTTGTAGTAGTTCAGTCAAAGTTGAGAAATCATTTGAGAACTGAAAATGCAGGACAGCACATAATAGGAACTTAATAAACAGTTGTTGAGATTGCTCTTTCTTTTCCAATCTATAAACAAGAAAAGGCAAATGAAGATACAGTTAACTATAAATTTACATATACATACATATGTGTAAGTATACATGCACACACAGTCACAAACATTTACAATTTCTCCCACAGTCCTAGTTCTCAATTTCAAAATACATTTCATAAATTTAACTCAATATGAGTAAGTTTCAAAAATGTTTTCACAATATTAGCTATTAGAAAATATTTAAAATGCCAGCTTATTTTTTATGAAATAGAATATAAATATTTTTAAAAGTTGTTGTAGATGATTAACATTGAATTAAAAAGGGCTTTCTGACAAAAAATTAAATATAAGTATTTTAATTATTTTTATTTATTGAATTAGTTTTGATACACAAAGTGACTAATGGGAATTGATTCTTCTTAAGTAGATAATTAAATAATCTGAAAAATATACAAAGACAACATATCATTTTTTGTTTGTTTTTTGTTTTTTGTTTTTTGCAGTTTTTGGCCGGGGCTGGGTTTAAACCAGCCACCTCCGGCATATGGGGCTGGTGCCCTACTCTGTTGAAAAGATAACATATCTTAAATGCTTCCAAATATATGATATTTATCAGGGGTTGCAAATTTGAATGACCATGGATGGAATGATATATACAAAGGTATCTGCTCACTCCAGATAATAATTACTATGTGAGCTTATACTCAGGCCAATAACTCTTTTTCCCCCAAGAAAAACTAAAAACTAGACCTTTATGTAAATATTCCTTATTTTAAAATTTTGTCAGTATTTCTTTTTCCTCCAAATATTGCATTACATGAACAAAATGTGTGTGTGTTCTGAATTCAGTTTATGAGGCCTGAGGTATATGTCCTCTAAATTAAGGCCTAGATTTAGCTCAATTTTATGTCAATAGTTCAAATACAAATACACTTGTATAGAATCAACGGATTGTGTGGGTTGATTTGGGATTCAAATGAATCAATGGGCTCAGTACCTGTAGCTCAAGCAGCTAAGGCACCCGCCACATACACCAGAGCTGGCGGGTTCGAATCCAGCCCAGGCCTGCCAAACAACAATGACAACTATAGTCAAAAAATAGCCAGGTGTTGTAGCAGGCGCCTGTAGTCCCAGCTACTTCGTAGGCTGAGGCAAGAGAATCCCTTAAGCCCAGGAGTTGGAGGTTGCTATGAGCTCTGACGCCACGGCACTCTACCCAGGAGGACAGCTTGAGGCTCTGTCTCAAAAAATAAATGTATAAATAAAACACAAATGAATCAATGTATATTTATTAAATACCACTTGTGCCAGGCCTTGTATAAGGTACTGTGATGGGATAAAGCAGTACAAATAGATATAAATAATTAATGTAACTTTCCATTCTTTCTCTTTTCTTGTCTTCTAAAAATATACATACAGTTTATCATCCAAACCAGGACACTTTTGGGAGTGAAAAGAGGTAATGTTAGCAATTATGCTAAGGGCAAATGCAGTGGCTCATGCCTGTAATTCTGGCCTTTGGGAGGCCAAGGTGGGAGAACCACTTGAGGCCAGGAGTTCAAGTTTACAGTGATCTATGACCTTGCCACTATACTCCAGACTGGACAACAGAACGAGACTCTGTCTCTTTTAAACAAACAAACAAAAAAATTATGCTGAGAACAATTGGTGCCATGCCAGGCAAACAAGGTATAAAGTCACTCTAGTTAAAAAAAATCTGGACTGTTTTCTGTCTCTCCTCACCCATCCCAGTCTGCTCCTCCAAAGAAAATCCTTCCTTGACAGGCTTGTTCCTCAGTTCTGTGATGGAGAATTAGAAGAAAACAGGGTAAAAAGGAAGACAAGAGTTGTCTCACAATAGATACAATAATTAGAACTGTCTTCTGAGTTTTTTTGCTTGATTGTTATATATTTATGAGGTGCAGAACCAGCAGCAATGTGGGATGGCAGAGGGAAAAAAGAAAAAAAGTAAGAAAAAAATGCTAAAGACTGTGGTGTTGACTTGTCATTCAATCGATAGAGTTAAAATACTCAAGTCATTGAAAATGTATTTTCAAGTATTTTCAAGTCATTGAAAATGTATTTTGTTGCATGGACTTTAAGACTAACATCCCTGAGACTGAACCACAGGAACCATGATTTTATAAATGTTGCTAAAGTATAAGACACGATCCTTGCAATTAGGGTTTTAAATTTTATTTTGGGAGAAAAAGATTAACAAATGGTTAATACAGTATGATACATAATTGAGTGCTAAATCTCAGGATATAAACTACAAACCCGTAAGACAGTGGTTCTCAACCTTCCTAATGCCGCAGCCCTTTAATAACCCACAGGTTGAGAACCGCTGGTGTAGACTGAAGAAAGATCAAAGAGGGCAATAAGAACCAACCCGCCTTCCACCACAACACACAATGTTAGTGTAATTATAATTTCTCTTATAAGGGAATTGGGGCATAAGCATAAGCAGAGAACTTGTGGTTTTCACTAAGTATATGTCATTCCTTAATTGGATATAATAGCAGTCAACTAACCCTTACTAAATTCCTATTAAGTTGCCAAATATTAAAATAAATCAAACTCCAGGATTAATGAAAATACTATTTGTCTTTGACTATCACACAATTAAGATCAATATTCTTTTTTTAGTGGGAGGTCTGGGCTCCACCTCAGCTATCAGTCATATTAAGTGATGCCAACTGCCAGGGACTCCTTAGAAATGCAATGACACAGACGTTTGATCTCCAACAACCTGGAAGGGCAAAGCCTCAGACAACCATGAATGTGCCCTTTGCAGCCAAGACTCCCCCTGATCCAGCATACTGGAATGAGCACCCTGGGAAGCGCCTACCATATACTTAATAATGCACATTTTCAGACACTTGCACACAGAACAATGCGAAACTTTTTCTCATCCTTCCCACCAACAGTCCCCACCTCCCAGGATAGAACACAGATATTCAGGGCTGAGACTGAAGAGTAAAGGCTGACAGGGGAAAATACAGAAAAGACTAGGTACATGTATGCCAACCCTAAATTTATTCAGCCATCAAATATTCTCTTCACATCCATCATTCATAGGAGCAGTGCAAAGCACGCACGCCACACAAACATCCAAATACCTACAACAATTTTCCACAATCCAAACAACTTTGCTAACGTCCTTTTTTTAAGAGTTCTTTGTGTGACTTAGTTTATGTAAGTAATTTTAAAGTATCACTATGGCCATAAGGTTGAGAAGCATCTTACAGAAAGGACTATGTAAAAACACATGAATCACTGTTACTGTTCCATTATTGTAAAAAGCTACGCTTGTCCAAAAAAAAATTGAAATAAAACAAAATGCATATTCAGTTTAAGACTACTTTAAAAAATGCATTCTTTCTCGCCTATCCTTACTCCCCAAGTCCCCACTCCATTACATTGTCAGCTAACTTTCAGAAGCCCTGGAGAGCCCATTTTCTGGTGACCTTTAATCAGTCTCCTCTGAGTCACAATCCACTGCACAGAATTCTTTTCCATTTGCCAAAGTTATTTTTTAGCCTTCCAAGTTACCACTTTTAGTTTTGATTCCCATCCTGAACTTTTAAAATTTATTTCTTGCCATTTTGGAAAAATGTAAAACCTCAAGAAATATAATGAGATAGTTGCAAATTCCTGTGTACTGACTTACTAAATCTTTAAGCAAATTACTTTGTTCTAGGTATCAGTTTCCTCACCCCTTGTAAAGAGTGTAAAAGGGATAATATTTACAAAGTTCCTCACAAATACCACAAAGTATGCAAAAGTAATGGTAGCTATTTAAAAGATGATAAAGGAGTTCTACTCTCTATTTGCTCAGGGGAGGAAAAGAAGATTTTCTTTACATATCTTCTGAAAAATCTTAGAGGCACCTAAATTAAGAACATCCCTTCAGATATTTAAAGGAGAGAGAAACTAACAGGTCTATGACAAAGACATGAGCTATCTTCCAGTATTATTGTACTGATTAAGGCATATGAATCCAGAAAGGATTGTAGGGTTTATTTCAGTCTTTTCTCACAATAGCAGCACCTATTATTATCAAAGAGAACCATTCCAAATCTGTGATTTCTTATTTTAAATAAAATTTTTAAAAATATATTAAAAAGTGATATCCTTTAAATATTCCTTCCCTGGTAAATAAGAGTAGCAAATATGCTGAACTCTGTCTGTGGCTTAAAGACATGCTTCCTCTATTGTGACAAAAGAAAAAAACGCCCTGACAATTATGGAGCTAGGAAGCCAGACAGCTGGAAACACCTGCCCAGGGTAACTACCAACCAGCAGCCTAACCTACCCTCTAGAACCCTGCAAGACATGTACTTTGTAATTCTCAAAAGGGGCTAGCAGCCAAACCTAGTGCTATATATTGCTGTATACCACAGTCCCCACTGGCTCTCAGTCCCTAATAATCTGAGGGCCACTGGCCATTACCCATGCATGCTAAACACATTATGCACTGATGACCTTATAAATTTATTTTCTTACACAACTTACAAATTATCTTTGTGCAAAGCTCAATATTCTGTCATTTAACTTCATAAGTAGTATAGGGCTAAAATGATTTAATCTCTGACTTCTTAACTCATATTTATTATACTGGGAGACTAATACGCTAACATCTAACATACTGTGAGCTCCTTGGGAAAAAGTATAATACTATGTAAAAATAAAACATTTTATATTTGTTCACTGGTAAAATGAATTGCTCTTTTTTTCCTCAGTGAAAACATTTGAGATTTTATCACAGCTTTCAGTCAAAAAAATTAATTTAGAAGTCAATTTAGAAGTTAAAGGGCATTTTTTTCAAAAACAAAATAACATTCCTTTTTCCAGTTACTAAGCAATATGTGCCATAAAAACTCAAGTAAATACTAAAAAATCATGAAGAAAGGAGAAATTCCCCGTAACCCCCAAATCGCAACCAAACACTAAGCACTGACAGAGTTCTACACATGTACACACCTACACGGATACTTAATACATGCATTTTATTGAAATAAGACCATATGTTCTGTCTTTACTATTTTTAACTATTATGTTTTATTGATCATGAGCAGCACTATAATATTTCACTATACTATGGATAATCCACAGTTAACCAGTCAGCTAAAATTAAATATTTACATTTTCCAATCAGTCATTGTGCTGCAATGAATCTCTTTACATAGCTTTGCATACTCGTTTCATTTTTTTATTAACAGAAAGGGAATTACGAGTCAAAAGATTTAGATACTTAAAATTATAAAGATTCTGGCAGACTGCCTCTAGAAAAGCAGAATCCATTTCCTTCCCCCCAGCGGTGTATGAGAATGCCCGTTTCCTGCCAAGTCACTGGTCACTGTTTACCTTCTCTCACCTTGGCCCATCTGATGAGCAAAAATTATACCTCCCTGCTTTATTGCCTTTCCTCAATCACTAGTAAAATGATCATTTGATGTATTTATAAAACACCAGCATTTCTCTTGTGAAATAACCTGTTCCTAATTTTTAGCTACATTGTTCCTTTTCTCACAAATCTGCAGATTGCCTTTGTGTTATGAATTTGTGGGAGCTCTTTATACAATAAAGAAAATACATCTTTGTCTGGATATATGTCAAAAACAATATTTATCAGTTTGTCACTTGTATTTTAACTTGTTTGAATAAAGTGTCTTTAAATCTTAATCTAATCAATCTTTGAATTCACACTTAGAAAGACCTTCCTTATTTCAATATAATAAAATTACTCATCTGAAATATCTAGGAGTATTATGATTTTCAATTAAATATTTACTCTATCTTAAAATTTATTTTGGTAATATAGCCTAAAGGAAGGAGTCAGGTTTATTAGTTTTCCAAATTCCTAGTCAATTATCCCAATACTACTTATTGAAGAATCCATCTTTTCCTCTCTTATTGAAATTCTATCTTCATCATATGATAAAAATCACATAGATTTAAGTCTTTGTAACCCCCATTTTAAAACTTTCATTTATATGTGTATTACTACACAAATGCCACACTATTTTAATTGTGTAGCTTTACACTGTTTTCATATAACAAAATAATGTAAAAAATTAAATTAGAATGGCATACACCAAAAATATTTCCTATCCTGTGTTATTTTCCAATATCAAAGATATTGAAAAAATTCAAGAATGAGGCAGATGATATTAATGCTACAATAAAACCCAAAAATATTATTCATACCTTAATACTGTTTCACATCATCTAATATGCTTACCACACTACAAGGTAGTTATCATTTCCTATTCAATTTTACATAAAGAATTAATATTTGTTCAAAGACTTGCCTATAATCACACAGCTAATAACTAGTAGAGCTAAAACCTGAACTTCAAATCCCATATTCCTTCTATGACCACACTAATTCAAAAACAGGGCAATGGCGCCTAAAAGCCCAAATTTTCTCATTTTTTATTCCAACTACTTTACTAAGTATATGGATATATATGAGATAAATATAGATATAATGCATATATGTACAAAGAGATATATAATGCATATGTATATACATAGCTATGTGCATTACATCTCTCTCTATATATATATATTTATACATATCTTTATTGGAATGAAGAAAACATTTTTGAACCCAAGCTGCATTCTTGAAGCTACAGACCCTAATTATATAACACAATAACAATGAAACAACAAAAATGAAAATCTGGACTATATTTCCTAAGAAACTATTACCTTTGGTTTCCAAAATACAGGTAGAAAGTGAAAATATTTTTTTATTTTAATAGGAGTCTTTAATCAGTTTTGGATTCATCACAAACAGGTCCTGCAACAGACTACTAGAAAGCACAGACTGTAGCTGTGTGCATGAAAAGTCCAGATTAGCCCTAGGATTCACTGGAGAAAAGAAAATTACCATTGCTACATACAAGAGTTTATATAGCATAGAATCGACAAATTTCTCCAGGAGACAATGAAATACTAACTACCACACGTAGTCCAGTTAGAGTAAAAAAAACATTTTAAGAATGTCAGAAGCAGTTTTACCAATACATTCCCTGAATTTAAGCTGCAACATTTGCCAGGAATCCTGTCTCACACTAGGTCATTGCAGTGATATTGAGTAACTACTGACTTCCTAGCCTTTAAAGATTTATACCCATTGTATTATCCATATTGTATATAATAAATGAAAGAGAAGTATTAACTCATCTGTTCATACTATCTCTAAAATGGACATAATAATAAAAAAATTAAAAAGTACAAATGAAGCTATTATATCCCCCAAGTATAACTGAGATTTTCTAAATACTTAATAGTTGTATTATTTAGATACTATGATATCCTAAAAAGAATCCCTTTTTTTTTTTTTTGCAGTTTTTGGCCGGGGCTGGGTTTGAACCCACCACCACCGGGATGTGGGGCCAGCGCCCTACTCCTTTGAGCCATAGAATCACATTTTTTCACAGCTGCCCCAGAATCACATTTTTTAAAAGATTCATTTCAGTAGAGGAAAGAGATACCTTTGGAGAAAGAGAAAATGGCTTTGGAAGAGACATGAGCTTCTTTGACTAGAGGTCAGGGGACTGACTGACTAGAAAGGAGACTCTGACAACAGAAAAAAAACAGATATAAGGTACTGCTGAGATGCTTACAAAGAAAGCCCTCCCTAAGTACCCGAAGTATCTGAGTGGCATATGAAATGGACGCAGAAGCAGCCAGTACCTCACTTGAGGTGAAGGTGCCATCCTATGCTTTCCCCTGGGTAGCTTGCCAGCACGTCTTTCCAGGGATGATGAGTCAATAGCAGGCACAACCTCTCAACCAAGCAGCTTTGATAGCTGGAGTCGCAGAGACCGAAAAATGCAATATGCATTCCTATCCCTAGTTAAAGGTAGGCAAAAAGGGAACTCAACTTTCAAATTAGTTTGTTTTCCACAATAGCAAAAATAGCACCAGAGGACTGGGGTCATTTACTATACTACAAATCATTATGCAGAAATGATTAATTCAGAATAAAATAATTGTTTTAATTTCTTCCTACAACATTCAAAGAAATTCAAGCAGTGAAAGGGTATCTCAAAAATAAAAAAAGCTTTGCAGGTCATACATTTAAAAACATAACATTTCTAAACAGAAACTAAGTACAAAAATTTGTGTCTGCATATTAGAAAATAAACTACCTAGAGGTTTCATTTAATTTTCAAAACTAAATAGATTTTCCCATATCTTTTTGGCTACAGCATAAATTCAGAAAAACTGATCCTTTCATCTTAGAAAATTTACAATGAATGCAATCATTCCTCCATTTCTTAAATTAACTTAAAATTGAGATTAATGACCCATGAATATATCATTTTTACTATATCTACGTATATCAAGGTTTTGTGACTATAAAATACCTTAATTAAGTTATTTTTTCTATTACCAGGCAATAATACTAACTTGGAAACAAATTCCTAAAATAAATGCATAATTCCATCTATTGGCTCTCTCATACTATTAGAAATTTTTTTGCTTACTCTAAATATCCTTCAGTGTACTACCATGGTGGTGATTTACAAATTGATGCTTTTATACAGAACTTTTACTCTTTATCAAGCCTAGCTAAAACAAAAGTATTCCTTTAATTAAAGCCAGAAGTACAAAAGCTGATATTTAAAATGAAAACAAAACAAAAAATAAATTGAACCCAAAAATCAGTCAGAAAAAAATCTTTTTTGTATTAATGAATTATTGAGTATATCAAACATATTAGAAATAAATCAAATGGAAATGTTTTAACACATCTTTATGTGTTTTTGTAGTGAAAGCTTATGGTTATTTTTCAAGTTATTTATTTTAATTTTGGACTGAAGCAGAATTATGATTGTGGCGCCCTCTGCTGGGATTTTCAGTCACAGACTCAACTTAATATCCCTCTTAGCAAAATAAAATCAAAATTGTAAGGCATCAAATGAAATATTAGTTTTCCGATCGATGAACACTTTATGCCCAAGACCATATACAAGTTATAATCAAGATTTACTTTATTGGAATTGGACTTTACCAATTTATCTTTAAGTGAAACAAAGTAGATTTTTCTTTTAAAATTAAGAGATAATATAAAAGGTATACACCAAACAACAAATCTTAATAAGTCCTTTTCTTGACATCACTGTATCATGTGGCAATGTATTTGTGTCTTTAAGACCATATTTATCACAAGATATTTTTAAAAATTACTATTTTGGTAATTTTATCTGATTTTCTTGCCTTGCTAGTTCAATCAAAATAGTTTAAGACAGCAGAAAAATCCTTAACAAGATGATAGGCTTTTATTAGAAAAAAAACCTGAAGGACTTTTTAGAGGTAGTCATCACCAGTAATGATTAACAAATAGCTTCCATTTACTGAGTGTCAACTCTGAAGAATGTGGTATGCTGTGTACTTTCTATATATTACAAGCAGCCCTAAGTGACAGAAAAAACTGAGACTTCAGAGATGATATAATTACTCAAATGAATTTCAGAGCCAAGTTCCAAATGTAGATGAGTCTCATTCCAAATCCTAAAATCTTTCTACCAATCAATAGATAGCAGTGAAAAAATGACTTAAATATTAATTTTTCCATTGGTCAACGCAACAATGCAGGGGAGGGAGGTACAGAAAAAAGTTGATGGGGAAAAAAATGTTAGAGAAGAATAATTATTCATGTCTAAGACAATAATCTACCTTTAGGCAATTATTTTAATTTTACATAATGCTGCCAGCTAGTGGCCTTATTTCATACTGAGTCAACTGTGAACTGTACTTGACTTTTACATTACTGGGTCAAAAATTCTGCATTTAACATTCCAAGATCACATTCTGAAATTATGTTTACTTAAACCTGGATTAATGATATTTAACATTACCCTAGAACTGAAGGAAAATGTCTCCTCAACCACCATCAGCATTCTTTGTTCAGGCCTTGCCTAAACAAGGGTGGGCTATTGCCTAGCCCCAATAAAGATATGAGATATGCCTACGTGGTAAAGAATTCAGTAAGTGCCAACATGTAGAAACTAAAAGGCACACCTGTCACTATGCATGAAAAAGAAAACATCATTTTAAATATTTTAGGTAATTTTAGGACATTTATAGATACCATGGTGTCAAAATACATAAACATTTTTCTATAAAATCAAAAGCCTGTCATAATATAGACATAAGTATAAAAGTATTATTAGACATAATTCTATGCAAATCTATGCATTTGATAAAGCTTTATTTTTAGCAAAATATGTTATTTAAATTCAGATGATACAGTTCCAAAATTTTCTTCAAAAAAAAGTATTAGAGTACTACTTTTACATTTAAAATGGTCATATTCACTGACAATTCACTATCTTAAGAGAAATATCCTATACAAAAAATATAAAAAAGTCACAGCTCTTATCCTGGTATGTTGTTTAACTCACCAACATAAAGATACTCTTGGTTAATTTCTTCCATCATATAAAATGAATTATAAGAATTTTTAAATGATTTTCCCAGTGGAGATATCAACCCTTAAATAGTCAATATATTCCAATTAAAAAGTCAATATATTCCATAATATTGTAATATTGCATTAAACAAAAACACTCCAGTATTAAAGTATAGTAGCATCACGGAAAACATCTTCTATGTTTATTCGATAGTGAAAGAGTGGAGAAGCACAGTGGCAAAGACAGCACACAAAACCCAGCACAGAAGGAAGAAACAGCCCATCTGTTGAGTTAACCATGGTCAAAATGGAAACAAGAAACAAAGGGACAGTACTGGAGAGTCCAGTGTTCCTTCTGACCTAGATTATATATAGGTCATATACAGTCTGTCTCTTCCTCACACACACACACCCTGCAAAGTGTAAAAATTGCTGCATCAAATTTGGTAGGTGTGTCTTATATGAGGGCTTATTTTACATCAAAAGACAGCAAGAGTTTCTATTTTATACACTGTAAAGATATATAATATAAATACACAAAGTATGGTAAACATTAATGAGGAAAAAACAACTATAAATTCACTTTTTAAGATAACAAATACTGTATATTTCTATAGAATGAGCATATAACTTACAAACATTTCCTGTGTTGTCAAAACTGGTAAGAACATCTTCAACATTCAAGGATCCATTATTATGCCTAAAAGGAAGAAAGCATTTTCTTTAATGATTCTGAAATGTTAATAATTTTTTTTTTTTGAGACAGATTCAAGCTGTTTCCCTGGGTAGAGTGCCGTAGCATCACAGCTCATGACAACCTCCAACTCCTGGGCTCAAGTGATTCTCTTGCCTCAGTTTTTCTATTTTTAGTAGAGCCAAGGTCTCGCTTTTGTTCAGCCTGGTCCCGAACTCATGAGCTCAAGCAACCCACCCACCTCGGCCTCTCAGAGTGCTAGGACTACAGGCATGAGGCACCACGCCGGGCCTAACTTTTTAATCTTTAAAAGAGCTGAGACTGTATATTGTGATATATCCAATAGCAATGAACCCTTCCATATTTATTTTCTGCCCACTAGAGGGAGAAGGAAAAGAAATAAGATAGTTCTCAGGCTCGGTGCCCATGTGGTTACAGTGCAGGCCACATACACTGAGGCTAGCGGGTTCGAACGCAGCCTAGGCCAGCTAAGCAACAATGACAACTGCAACAGAAAAATAGCCAGGCATTGTGGTGGGTATCTGTGGTCCCAGCTATTTCGGAGGCTGAGACAAGAGAATCGCTTAAGCCCAAGAGTTGGAGGTTGCTGTGTTGCGTCACAGCACTCTACCGAGGGCAACATAATAAGACTCTGTCTCGGAAAAAAAAAAAAACAGGCATTGTGGCAGGCCCCTGTAATCCCAGCTGCTCAGGAGGCTGAGGCAAGAGAATCAACCATCACCTAAGCCTGGTTGCTGTGAGCTGTGATGCCAATAGCATTCAACCTCAGGGCGACTGAGTGAGACTCTTGTCTCAAAAAAAAAAAAAAAAAAATATATATATATATATATATAGTTCTCAGAATATTTCATATAATATAATAACATTTTTGATAATCTAAATCTTCAAGTATTAATAAGTAATTTTTAAATTGTTTTAGTTATATACAGTTGAGGTAAGTTCTTAACCTTTATAAGACAAAAAAAAAAAAACCACACACATTACACTAATGGAATCCTAGGGTCAAATGGAAAATAAACAGTCACCCTCCAGAATCACAATGAACAATATATGAATTTCCTCTATGACAGCATAACAAATTCACAACTTCAGTCACAAAGAACTAACCAACCTTCAGGTCTGCACATTCCATCTCCAGCAGTTCTAAATTTCAGTGAGCAAATTGTTTTGTATCTTTTACCCACTAAAATCTTAATTCTACCCCTTTAATTCTGATCCCTCTTTGCTTAATAGCTCTTTAAAGTAGACAAAAATTAATAAACTAATTCAAATCACACAAGAACTTTATGTCCACTTGATATTTATATTTTATTAATACTTCTGAAAGTTACTACTCTTTACATAAATGAACCCAACTATAAATTGGTCACAGAGTCTGAGTTACTTTTTGGGTGGTGATGAAAAAAATTGGTGCTAATTCATCTGCAATCTTCCACATTCTATCATAGTTGTATTTCTTTAGTAATATTGTAATGGTTTATAATAACCATGAATAATTCACAAAAAATTTACTTCATCAACATTAACTTTGCCACTAAAACTTACAATGGTAAGTGATACATAAACTTTTAAACTAAATTTTGTTCCCCCAGTTTGTTAGAAGCTAGGTTAGAACTGTAGCCCTAATTTGGCATCACCTCAGAATGTGACTGTGTTTGGCAATATGGCCATCAAGGAAGTAATTCAGTTAAAATGGGGTGGGACGTGATCTAATGACTCCATAAGAAGAGTTAGGATACACAGAGAGACAACAGGGACTGCAGGCACAGAGGATGGTGACCTTGTGAAGAGGTGGTGACAGAGGGTCATCATCAGCAAGCCAAAGGCTTCCCATGAAACCAAACCTGTCAATACCTTGGTGGCCGACTGCTAACTCCCAGAAATGTGAGAAAATACATTTCTGTTATGTAAGCCACCCAGTCTGGGGTATTTAGTTTTGGCAGCCCTAGCAAACTAAAAGACTGTAAGAGAATACATGTACACTGTATTACCCTTTTCAAAAAGAATGAACTTTTTATTTCTGTCACAGAGACCTAATTATTTGATAGGGTGACATAATGAGATTGCAAAAAAAGTTATCTGCTATCATGAATAACCAAATTAGCATTGGGCCCTAAACTATCATAATCCAAAAAAATTAAGTCACCAACCACAAAAAAATCCTCACCTTTATAACACAGTGATTCTGGGTCTTCTCTGTGTATTTAAGATTCTAGGTAAACATTAGGTTATTTACACTAATATTATGGAAACCTACAGTATATATTAAGATGAGAGGAAAAGGAACAAAGTATTTAACATTTAAAATGTAAAATCAAGCTATTAAAACGATCAGTAATATAGTCCAGACATCAAAAAAAGTTTTTCTAAATACAGAAGCAATATTTGGTTCCTTCAAGGAAAAAACTGCTCATAAGCCTACCATGCAGAGAAAACCACAGTTAGGATTTTAGTACACAGCCTTCAAATCTTCTTCTATGCACTTATATACCTTTCATTAAAGAACTGAGAAGACCTGTCTATTTTGCAATTTGTGTTTTTCATAAATAACAAATTATATATTACAAAAAATGTCCATATCAATAAGGAAAATCCTGTAACATTCTTTAATGGCTTCCAAGTAGTTTAATGAAATTTCTGCACTATAACTTATTGAACCAGCACTTTTTGTTGGATTTGTTTTCTTTTTTCAGGACAGGGTCTTGCTGTGCTGCCCAGGCTGGACTGCAATGACATGATCATAACTCACTGCAGCCACCACACTCAGCTAATTTTGTTTTCCTTTTTGTAGAGACAGGGTCTCGCTATGTTGTCCAAGCTGGTCTCAAACTCTTGGCCTTTAGCAATCCTCCTGCCTCAGCCACTCAAGTCACTGGGATTACATGTGTGAACTACTGCACCTGGTTTGAAGTTCCTTTTCATTTGTTCCAAACTCAAGGACTGTTCTCAAGGGTTAACTCTGTAAGACCCTATCTACCCTTAATTTTTCAACTATTTATCTAGATACTGTCTGGAGTCTGTGGTATGACAGTAATACCTATAAAGAAAGGACCTTTTTTAAACTTACCATATATACTCGAGTATAAGCCAAGTTTTTTCGGCACAAAATTTGTGCTGAAAAACCCAAACTCGGCACAAATTTTGTACCGAAAAAACTCGGCTTATACTCGAGTATATACGGTAAATCTTACAAGCTCAGTTTTAGCATTATACTCATAATAATATTATATGAAAATGACAAATTTTTGCCAAAATATCTGGAATGTGCAAAGTTCACTTCCTCTTTCTCCTAAATGCTAAAGCTTTAAATTGTCTCCCAGGCCTTTAATTACCAATGTCAGATTCTTGTCCCCAGGACAAGCAAAAATCAATTTTTTCATAAGCACCTAAAGCCATTCTAAAATCAAGAACCTTTGAGTTTCTTCTCAAAAATGGACTACTGAGTAAGGACTAAGGAGCAAGTCACAGGGCCAGATAATTATTTAAAAAGAAAAAAAAGCTACTAAAGGAAAAACGTGACACCTAAAGGTACTAAGAAGTTAAAAGGAGAGGTGAAAAGTAATCCAGAGCTGAATATGACATCAAAATCATACAAAAGAAAAAATAGGGGTGGCAACTGTAGCTCAAGGAGTAAAGCACCGGCCCCATATGCTGGAGGTGGTGGGTTCCAACCCAGCCCTAGCCAAAAACTGAAAGAAAAAAAAAATAGATAAGTTGGATTTCATCAAAATTAAAAATTTTTGCACATCAAAAGATATTACATATCAAGAAAGCAAAACGACAATGCACAGGATAAGAGAAAATGTCTGTAAATCACATCTGATAAGGATCTAACATCCAGAATATACAAAAAGAACTCTCATAAATCAACAAAAAGATAAACCATCCATTTAAAAATAGGCAAAAAAATTGAATTAAACATATCTTCAAGGAAGATATACAAATGGCCAATGAACAAATGAAAAGATGCTCAACATCATTATTCATTATGGAAATTCAAATCAAAACCAAAGTGAGATATCATTTCATATCCATTATAATGCCTATAATTTTTATTTATTCTCTTTTTTTTTTTGAGACAGTCTCACTGTTTCCCTGGGTAGAGTGCCATAGCATCCTAGCTCACAGCAACTTCAAATTCTTGGGTCTGAGCAATCCTCTTGCCTCAGCCTCCTGAGTAGCTGAGACTACAGGCGCCTGCCACAATTCCTGGCTAGTTTTTCTATTTTTAGTAGAGACAGGGTCTTGTTCTTGCTCAGGCTGGTCTTGAACTCCTAAGCACAAATGATCCACCCACCTGGGCTTCCCAGAGTGCTAGGATTACAGGCATTAGCCACTGCACCTGGCTTTTTTTTTAAAAAAGCAAATTAACAAGTGCTTTGCTGGCAAGCATGGGGAGAAACTGGAACCTTCATACATTCCTAGTAGCAAAATAAACAATGCAGCCACTGTAACAAAAAGTTCCACAAAAAATTAAACAAAGTTACCACAAGATCCAGAAATTCACTCCAAAGTACCTAACCCAGAGAATTAAAAGCTTACATTCACATAAAAACGGGGACATGAATGCTCAGAGTAGAAACAATGCAAATGACCATCAATTGATGAAGGGATAAACAAAATGCAGTTATAATAGCCACACAGTGAGTTATTATTCAGCCATAAAAAGTGAATGAAGCACTGATACATGATACAACATAGATGAATCTTAAAAATTAAAAATATGGGCCAACTATGGTGGCTCACACCTGTAATCCTACCACTCTGGGAGGAGGCCAAGGTGGGCAGATTGTTTGAGCTCAGGAGTTCAAGACAAGCCTGAGCAAGAGTGAGACCCCAACCCTACCAAAAATAGAAACCTAGCCAGGTGTAGTGGTGGGCATCGGTAGTCCCAGCTACTTGGGAGGCTGAGGCAAGAAGACTGTTTGAGGCCAAGAGTTTGAGGTTGCTATGAGCTTTGATGCCACAGCACCCTACCCAGAGCAACAATGTAAGACTCTGTCTCAAAAAAGAAAAATTGAAATTAAAAATATGATGCTAAGTGAAAGAAGACTGTCCAGAACAGACAATCCACAGAGGCAGGAAGTAAATCAGCAGCTGTTAGGGACTAGGGAGAGGGGGAAGATGGGGCATTACTGCCGATAGGTACAGGATTTTTTTTCAGAGTGAGGAAAAAGTTCTGGAATTAGACAGTGGTGATGGCCGCACAATACCATGAATATACTAAAAACCACTGAGTTGCATACTTTAAAATGATTAAAATGGTGAATTTTATGTGAATTTTATTTTGATTAAAAAAATTTTGTCTTAATATACAGAAAAAGTCAGAGAGCAGAATGAGTCCTAAAAGGCTACAAAGCAAACAAAATCCTTATATGTAAGCAAAGCACATAAGCAATTGTGATTGGAGTTTAAAACAAATTAGAAAACTAAGTTACAATTAGTCTGTGTCAGCTTGGCACCTGTGGCTCAGTGAGTATGGGGCAGGCTACAGACACGGAAGCTGGTGGGTTCAAGCCCGGCCTAGGCCTGCTAAACAACAATGACAACCGCAACCAAAAAAAAAAAAAAAAAAATAGCCAGACATTGTGGCAGGCACCTGTAGTCCCAGCTACTCAGAAGGCTGAGGCAAGAGAATCGCTTTAACCCAAGAGTTTGAAGTTGCTGTAAGTTGTGATGCAATGGCACTCTACTGAGGGCGACATAGTGAGGCTCTGTCTCAAAAGAATAAAAAAAATTAGTCCACGTCTATGATTTAAGATACTTGAAAATGTAATGAGAGATTTGACAGTTTCCTGCAAATACTGAATCAAACTTTAAAAGTCCTATAAAATTCCTTCTAAAGAAAAGAACAAAAGTTGTTTTAATCCACACATTTGTTGTTAATATAACTACTAACATTAAAACTATGCTTTTCAAATATAAAATCAGTATTCATATTTGTCTTAGATGCCAGCTCTACATAGGCACCCATAATATACCATCACATATAAGGACAATCTGCCTTAGATATAATTCTACACATGACCCATTCCCATTACTAGTGGTTTGTTTGAGATAGAGTCTTACTTTGTTACCTAGGTTAGATTACAGTGGCATCATCATAGTGCAAACTCTTGGGCTCAAGCAATCCTCCTACCTCAGCCTCCCAAGAGGCTGGGACTATAGGCATCTGCCAGAAAGCCCGGCTGAGGTGGCAGGATCATTTGAGCTCAGGAGTAGACCAGTCTCAGCAACAGCAAGACCACATCCTACTAAAAATAGAAAAAATTAGTTGAGAATGGTGGTGAAAGATGCTTCCTCCCCCTAAGGAACGTAATGGCCATCTTGGTAGCCTCTGACGATTCTGTCTTCCATTTTCTCCTCCTATCTTTTCTGTGCCTTTGCTTTCATCAGAAATGACTTCTCTATTTCTCTCAGAACCTTCAAATACTTCCAGATCCAGTTTTTTAAAAAGTCTCTTCCAAATATTACTCCTTCCTCTAAACTTCTGATAAATGTGAAATCTTCCACGCCTTTCAAAATTACTTAGGCACTGCCTGGTGAAAGTTCCTAGACTGAATGATCCTTGGATGATCCAAGTTTAAGGATCACCTTAAACTTTCCTCATTTAATTCTTTTTATTATTTAAGCTCCTTAAGAATAGCACCACATATTTTTATTTCATTATGTTTATCTATACAGAGGTGCTATTAAACATGTATCAAATTTATTAAAACTATTCATCGGTTTGGTCCCCATAGCACTGCGGTTACAACATCAACCACATACACCGAGAGTGGCGGGTTCAAACCTGGCCTGGGCCAGCTAAACAACTGCAAAAAAAAAAATAGCCGGGCGTTGTGGCAGGCACCTGTAGGCCCAGCTACTTGGGAAGCTAAGGCAAGAGAATTGCTTCACCCTAAGAGTTTGAGGTTGCTATGAGCTATAATGCCACGGCACTCTACCGAGGGCAACATAGTGAGACTCTGTCTCAAAAAATTAATTAATTAATTAAAATAAAATAAAAACTATTCATCACCTTTTTTCAATCATCCACTGTTGATTTAACAAACTTAGAAATTATAAAGAAAGATGATGGCGCTCCATTTCAAAAGTACTTTCTACAACACTACTTTTGGCTATTGCCAAGTAATTTTTTCTTTTAAACTTCAGAAGGCTCACAACTCAAGGAAAACTGAAGAAAATAGATAAAACTAGCTAAAGAAATGTCATAAAAACATGTTGAGAAAAGAGTCGATAAGATATTAAAGGAGCAAGAATGGAGAACCATGTTGGGCAGATAACAGGACACAAGCAAAAGTGGTAAGCATTGGCTTGGTGCTTGTAGCTCAAGTGGCTAAGGCGCCAGCTACATACACTAGAGCACACAGGTTCAAATCCAGCCCAGCCCTGGCTAACAACAATGACGGCTGCAATCAAAAATAGCCAGGTGTTGTGACAGGTGCCTGTAGTCACAGTCTTGGGAGGCTGAAGCAAGAGCTTAAGCCCAGGAGTTGGAGGTTGCTGTGAGCTGTGACTTATATCCAGGGCGACAGCTTGAGGCTCTGTCTCCCCCCCCCCAAAAAAAAGTGGTAAACATGTAAGAAATCAATGTAAACAAAATTGGCAATCGAAAGGAATGTACTATTCGAGGCAGAATTCTTCCTCTACCTAAAAAGTTTCAATAAGCACTATTTCCTTTATCATAACAGGATTATGAAAGAAGAAATGGAAAGCTCAGAATAACAGATAAAGAAATTAGCTTATCTAGGCTTCAATTCCTTCATCTGTGAAAAGAATGAATGGATACAAGATGGCCTCGTGAGAAGATAGTGTAGTAGAATTTAAAAGCGCAGGCTGTGACTATCATTATATTAGATGTTAGAGGTAAAAGTGGGGTATAAAGGACACATGAAACTCACTGTACTTCTTGTGCAACTACCTGCCAGTCTGTAAGTATTTCAAAACGAAGTGGGAGGGTTGCTGGAGTCTAGGAATTCAAGGCTAGCCTCGGCAACACACCAAGACCCCACCCCTTAAAGAAAAAAATCATTTTTTCTAAAAGTATGGGCTGTGTATCCAGACTACCTGGGTTTGAATATAGGCACAATCACATACTAACTGTGTGACTTCAACCAAGTTATTTAACCTCTCTGTGCTTCACTTTCCTCATTTATAAAATGAGGGTACTAATTTACCTCATAAAGTTGCGTGCAATAAAAAAGCTAACATACGGAAACCACTCCCAACAGTGCCTTTCCCATAACAGGCACTCAATTTTCTATCACTGTTTGTTATCATAATTAGTTTTGAATGTATTCTTAGAGCATGTTCAGCTGTGGAATTCTGTACATTTAACCTATTGCTATTTTTGTATTACTAATGTTCAGAGATAGTAACTAGTTTGCAAAAAGAGAAAAAAAACTTGGCAGCCACTGAGGCCAAAATTTTAACTCAGTTCACTTGTCTTCTCTCTATAACTTACCATTCAATGTCATACTTGTATAGACATACTTGTATTTATTTTTTCAAAAGTAATACATCACAAAAAAACATGTATCACAAACAATCATACTGTCGAGAGGAGTCCCAGTTACGCTGCAGGCTCGGTTCTAGATAATACTTTATGAAGATTGTCCAGAGGTAGATCCCACAACTTATTTTGAAAGATGTCATGAACAGAATATTTCCCGTTCTTCCTGGCTAAACTTTACCTGAACCTTAAACGTGTCAGGAAGTTATTCTTGCTATAATTTATACTTATTGTCTCTTGTTACCCGTGGATGTAGAAGATAAGTTTTAGAACTTTATGCCTAAAGACCCCTCCCAGATAACTGTTTTTCCTTCTCTTTAATTTCCTTACATATACTATCTTCCAACTGTTTAATCGTCTTTATTCCTATTTCACAAAGTTACTATAAGGATTACATGAAAGAAAATACATTAAAGAACCTAGCTCTGTACCTGATACACAGTAAGCATTTAATGCACTTTTATTTTCTTCCAAACAAAAACCAAAACTGATTAGCTCCGTCAGAATGCAAGTCAATCTGGGTACTAGAATCTCATACTGAATACGCAAGCACATTCAAAATCCTTAAATTCATATATTAGGCATTTTCAACAAAATAATATTATAAAACCAGATCCTAATTGTTCTTCCCTACCCTCCCTAGTCAATTTTTACATAAATGCCAAATTTTTTGCTATTATGGTATCTTTTAAAGCTTAGATATTTTAAACCAAAATAGCTCAAGAAACATGTACTATAAATAGACATCCTTTGTGAAATTTTTTTCTTCAAAGTATCCTAGCCTCACCTAAACCTTATTCAGTCACATTTCCACTTAAAATGTTTTTTGCTCTTCTTACAGTTACTGTAAATGTGCTCCTCCCTCCCTTTCAAAATGTGAAATCCTGTCAAAAAAGGCAGATTTTATAAAATCAAACACCTACAGTAATATCGCAATGTGCTAGAATATAACTGTGAGGGAAAATTAATTCAGTAAAAGTGGTATCTTGTTACTTCAGTTTGCAAGTCTCTTGTCTCTTTTCTAATGATTTTTAAAGCCAGAACAGTCTGCATGATTTTTATAATATCAGTGTTTTCAGCTGAATTTTCTCCTTCAAGTCTTAAGATATATTCTGAAAAATGACAAAACATAAATGGGAAAAATATTAAAGCTTGATTTTTCATATAACTACTACCTGAAGAACAGTTTGGAAAAATTCTATGTTCATTTTCAGCCTTCTTTGCCTAAAAAAGAGCTTGGCTTTTTGACATAATCAAATGCTACAAAAGAATGATTAAATGAACTATTTGATTTGCAACTCACCTTATCCTCAAATGCCACTATATTCCTGAAGAATTTTTCTTTAGTCTGACAATATAGCAAAATGCAGTTAAAATAGAATAATTTCCTAACACAAAGTTGTAAGAACTAAATTCTGATAAAGACTGCCTACAAACGCAATAGAAAAAATAATGAAACCAATTTTTCTCTTCTGCAAGAGAAAAATTGGTTTTTAAAAATCTTCATTAAACAATTGTAAGAGGGACTTTACTAAATGCAATCAGTGTAACCTGGTTTTTTATACCCTCAATGAATTCCCAACAATTAAAAAAAATGTACTATAACTCATGATGACTGTAGGATTTCCCAGAACTTCCTAAATTATCTTCCTTGTGGGGAATGAAGTGAGTGTAACTGCCCAGCAGTAATTAACTTAGCTAAGGCATTTCCCAGACTTTTTCTTAAAATTGTTCCTTGCTGCAGCATTAGTTTTCTAAGTAAAACAGGCCTAGGTAATCTGATCCTCCAAAGATCCCCAGATACTGAAATTCCAGTGACCTTCATTTACGTTTTATTATAATTTAGGTGTGAATCATCCATGGGTCTCTTGAGACAGGAGGAGAGAGGGAAATCATGATGCTAGGAACCTGGGGGGTGGAGGAGGGGGACAAGACATCAGATGAATGAAAAGGAGAGTTGGAAAAGGAAACTGATGATGCATTTACCACGTCACCTTCTGTTCATATTGGGATCTCGTCTGTATGATCACCATCTCCATGCTCGTATGTTACTCAGGCTGGTCTTGAACTCCTTATCTTGAGGGATCCTCCCACCTTGGCTCCCAAAGTGCTGGTATTACAAATGTGAGGCACCACGTCTGGCTTCCCTCTCCACGCCTGGCCTCTACCACATGACACAGCAAAACACAACCCCACACACCCCTCCTCAGGAAGAGCGCCCATAAACTCTTCCCAGAGCAAGTCTCAGGTGCAAATCCTTTCTCTCTCCCTTCTTCTTCATTTTGCTATTTCCTAGCAGGGTCATTTCATCTCATTGTAGAAATATTTCCCATCAGCTATCTGATGACCACCATTTCTGAGCTCTTTGTAGGATCTGGTGAGAAAATTAAGCAGCTACTATTGGGTTTAGGTCCACCCCATAGGTTCCCATGCTTTTAGGGAATAGAAGATGCAGATTGGCTCCCAGTTACATATCTTTTGAGAAAACACAAGATGCAAAAGAGCTCAGAAAAAGCTATAAGAACACAAATGGAGTGTCACAGATTGGAAGATTCTTTCATAAATGATAGTCCCTAAGGTCCCCACACCAGCACTGAGTCTTTGGGAATATACATTCACAGCATGGAGCTTAATCTCTCTCAAGAGCTGGACTGAATAATGCTCATTTCTTATTAACCCAGCTCTTGATCACACAGGTACATCACGGCGCCCTCACCACGGACAACCAGGACCCCAATCTCACCTCCCAGAGTGTATCAGACACTGGGCTGATATTACAACCTTCAATTTAAAATTCTTTGGAAACTGAGGGACTTTTGATGAGAAAGGATGCTTCAGAGCTTCCTCCTGCAAATTTTCTCAGTTTTATACACAGCAAATATCTGAACTTCAAAAGCTTACTCAATGAGATAGATTGTCTTCTATTATAACATTATTGAGTCTTGAAGATCGTGAGTGGTAAAAAATGTCCTGCAGAAATGTATTGAAAAGAACAGGGCCCAGGGGCTCCCATCTTGGCATGTAGGCTTTAAATAGATATGACAGCCCAATTTTCCAATATGATACGCAGGAAATCTGAAATTAGCTCTTAATTAGAAGCCACAGTGATTATATGCACGGGAGGTTTCACACAGGGCAACTTGTCACAGCTACTTCCTACAGCTTCGTTTTCTGGAATTTGAAACCCAGTCTATAGAAAATCAAGAGTGCTTGAAAAAAATTGGGAGGAGAGACATGAAGAAAGGGACCCTTTGTTCCACGTGGGTACCATGCCTATCTGACTCGATGACAGAGCCTCCTCTTCACACAGGAGCCTTGGGGAAGCAGGCCCTGCTGCTAAAGTGACAGAGACTGCCAGCATCCAGCCCAGCATTCTTCATCCTCTTCTCTGGGCAACAAAACATGTGCTTTAGTCAAATCAGCAATGTGCCCATTTGATCTAGAAGACTACACAAATGCATCTTGACTCAGATATGTTCTGTGACTAAGCTTTGCCACGTGGGGTGTTAGTAGAAATCATCTGAAATAAGAGGGGTGTAACCACCTCTCCCTCCTTCAGTACTGCTGCCTGGAATACAGACGTGATTCCCGGATCTCAAGTAGCTGTTGGGGGCTACGAGGTGATCCACTGAGGTAGAGCAGCAAAAAGGCAGAGGCTTGGCTAGGTCTCTGCTGACTGACCACAGAGACTTCAGGACAGATCTGGATTCCCTGCTTGTCACTGATTTTTCATGAAAATGAAATACATATCTATCCTCTTTAAGCCACTCTAGTAAGGCTTAGTTGTTTTATTATATGCCACTGAATGCAAATCTAATTGATAACATTAGTGTCTTTCAAAGATCAGGTTCTAATTAGTGCGTAATTGCTAAATTAAGGCACCATTCTCTACGGGGTACCTGGCCTTGTCCGGCCCCTTTACAAGTCAGCGTCTTTGTTGAAATGGTTAGTTGGAAGGCTACTGGGGTAATTTTTCTCCCTTCTTCTCTCCCTTCCCTTCCTCCCATCTACAATATTTTTTAGACTCCAAATTCCATAAAGACCACATTGCAATGATAAATTTAAAATGACTGAACCCACTCTAAGCTACCAGGATTATAATACATACAGACAACACTCCTGTTTGTCTCAAGACAACTGCTGTAGTTAAGGTAGGGCAGGGTTCCAGTTCCTCCTTGACATGAGTTGGACCAAACGCTGGTAAGAGAAAGGTCTTTTTTCATTTTCTGTGCTCTCTGTGGCTCTTCTGGTTCTGCTACCATCAAGATTTACCCTGTGATGCCCTGTTCCCTGGACTAGGTTCTGACTGTGAACCACATAGACCTCAGTCTCTGCCAATAGAATTGCTCACGCCCAGAGCCCCCGTGTACCCCTTTAATGTTTTCTTCCCCTCCAAGATCCTTTGCTCGAGAGGGAAGAGGAGGTCACAGACAGCCCATTGATTTCTCTCTGTCCCTAAAGCTCCACAGTGGCCCTGCTCAGTCCCCCAGGCCTCTGGCTGTGCTGTGACCCCAGCCTAACCTGTGCAGAAGGCTGAGACACAGACTTACTGAGCCTGCAGCATCTGCAACTGTCAACCACTAGCCATCGCTGACCTGCAAGGCCAGGGACTTCATGTGCCCCAACCAAGAGCAGGACTCTAACTGCCCATGACTCCTGAGCATCTCATGCAAACCTGGCAGACCTGCTGCCTTTAATGAAAAGACTGGGCTGTGTGTGGTATGGGACCAGGCCTGGCAGCAGCCCCCAGACGGCTTCAAGGGTTCTGGGCAACAGGTAAGGGACCCAACTGACCTCAGTTGCATAAGCTCTTCCCCACTGTGGCAGGACTTCCGGACACAGGGTCCCCTCCTGTCACCTGAGACTCTCACCCAGTGGACTCCCTCTCACCCCCACAATCTCAGCTCACATGTTCCACTAATCCACCTTTCATTTCTGGCATGGGCCTGGCTCACCAGGGGTGGTTCATATTAACAGTTAAATGTGTTTTCAAGGGCACTGTTATTTGGGGGAGGCAGTCCTGGGGGCCTCCTGACACCCAGGAAATCTACTGTCATTTTATAAGCTTGAAAACAGTAAGTATAAGCAATAAAATAAAACTTGTTAGATAATGCATTTCCAGACTTTCACTTCAGAAAATTCTGATAATTACTATGAACAGATAATAGAATATTACATGAATATATTATCATTTATCATATTACAGTCTATGTAGCTAAAAGAGATTTAAAGAAAACAAATACAATCCCATTCTTGAACATAACCATTAATTTCTTCCTTCCTTCCTTTTTTTTTTTTTTTTTGAAGAGATAAGGTCTTGCTCCCTGTTGCTCAGGCCGGCGCGCCACCTTCAACTCTTGGGCTCAGGTGAGACTCCTGCCTCAGCCGGGATACAGGTATGTGCCATCATGCCTGGCTAATTTTTTAATTTTTCTGTGGGTCTCACTATGTTGCCCAGGTTGGTCTTGAACTCCTGGTCTCAAGTGATCCTTCTGCCTTAGCCTGTCAAGCAGAATGATCTCTTAATATTATCAAATAGTGCTTACATTTCCTCAATTTGTGTATGTGTGTGTGTGTGTGTGTGTGTTAAGTTTGTTTGAACAAGGTCTATAAACAGCAACTGGCTTGTCTCTGTTCTCTTTTAATCTACAGATTTCCTCATTGCTTCCTTTTTTCTTGCCAATTTTGCGGAGCACACTGGGTTTTTTTGCCTTTGCAGTTTCTCAGAGTCTGAACTTGGCTGATTGGAACCCTGTGGGGTTGTTTACCGTTCCCCGGATTTCTTCTCAATTTGGCGAGACTGCTCCATCAGGGATGGTCTCTCCTCCCTCCCAGAGTTATGTAACATCTGGTTTTCTCTCTTTTTGTGTTACCATCAGCCGTTGATCTTTGGCTAACTCTATAAATTATTTAGAGTTGAGATGTCCTTCTCACACCTTCCTTCATCATTTATTGGCTGGAATGTATGAACAACAAGAAACTCCCTTTATTCACCACGTTTTGAAATAACTAATATCATCCAATGATTGATAGGTTTATTTAAAGCATCATTATGAATTCATGGATTTAAGAAAAATTTGTTATGTTACAATCCACCCCTCATGGTTATTATCCCAATTGGTGATCACATGGTCTGGTCATGGACATGAGAATGATTCAGTTGCCTGTGAATTAGTTTAAACCCCTTTGTAGTTGTTTATAGTTTCCTTGCTTCCTTGTCTGACTATTTCTGAGGAGGTTAGTTCTTTCTAGTAGGAAATGGAATCTGAATCTTCCAATCTATGAAAAATGAACACTAATTACCGGATTGTACTGGATTGGACATTTTAGGGGACAAAACTGGGGAATTCATATTTTCTATTAAGTAAAAAGTAAGCCAAAAATTTATGCTGGTATTCCCAATTCAAAATCAGGACTACAAAGTTTGCTTAATGTCATCCATTTCCTATTTTTTTTTCATGACAAAAATGTGGATCACAAGAACACCATTATCCATTGTTTCATACACAGTATCCACACAACAGCCTCAGAATGACAAAATCAGCACTGTCAACACTGAAGGGATGGACATTAGGCCATTCTGATGCTTCCTTGATAACTGTGAATTTAGCCCTTCATTGCTCAGATCTGGTCTTGTACGGCTTTCTCTGTTTGTTTCACTTGTACAAGATTGCTGTCTTCATTCTAACTCGAAGGCTTCCCTCGCGTTGACTGGTGTTGATTATGTAAGGCTCCTTGGAGCTTACCCAGAATGGTAGATATTCATGCGCTTTCTAGATGAGTAACAAATATGGACTGTGGGCCCCAAGATGCTGGTTGAGGAGAAGCATCTTAGAAGCCTTGGAGAAAGCTGCTCTGAAGCAGCTATGGGTGAGCTATTATCCCCTGCAAAGGCTGAGAAGCGATTATTCATTTCTTCTCTTCTAGTCACCTCCCTAGTAGAACATAGTCTCTAGTTTGCTTCACTGTGGAATGAAAAATACAGAGAAAGTGTAAGCTCTGTAAAGAAGGAAAAGAATAATGATAAGATGAAAATTAGTGTTATAAGAAACAGTAAGTGGAAATATACTTGTTTCTTTTAAGGAGGGTAAAAGTAGTGGGTGTCCCAATTACCGCCTTCAAATGCATTTACATTTAAACATACTCTACCACTGGACAACAAAATACATAATCCAGTGTGTTTTCCTTTGTATCTGAGCTGCCAGAAAAATTGGAACAAAATTCATCAACAATTGGTATAAACTGTCCAACATAGTACCTAAAAGTTTTCACTGTTTCTGCTTCTTAAAAATGCTCTTTCTTCACTCCCTGTAATCTCAGCACTCTAGGAGGCTGAGGCAGGTGGATTTCTTGAGCTAAAGAGATTGAAACCAGCCTGAGCAAGAGGAGACCCCATCTCTACTAAAAATAGAAAAATTAGCTGAGTATTGTGCCTGTAGTCCCAGCTACCTGGGAGGCTGAGGCAAGAGGATCTCTTGAGCCCAAGTGTTTCAGGTTGCTGTGAGTTATGATGTTATGGCACTTGACCCAGGGCAAAAGAGTGAGACTCTGTCTAAACATAATAAAACTTTTTCTTCTATTCCTCAATGTTTTATCTATGAGGCACCAAAATTATTATTGAAAGTAGATGTGGTAAAGAACAAAAAATAAGTATGCACACACCAACACTTGTGGTCAAATATATAAGGAAGATTTTATGACAAGCCTACCAAGAGACTTCTGTCTAGTTTAGAAGTTCAAATAAGGAGAAATGGGTTAATTAAAGGAATGGAAAGAATTCACTTGGAAAAAAATTCTTCTTGCCCATAATTAAACATGGAAATGGGGGTGCTGAGGCCTGCCACATTTTTGGAAACAGCAAACACAAGGGAATTTATAAATTATAAAGTGATCTCTTTTTTATTAAGGAATACAGAATGCAGAAAAAAAACGTTCTAGAGATGACCAAAGTAAGCATCTATTTCTAAAAAGGGCAAGATTGGAAGGTATTTCAAAGAAGGGCCCAGCTAGCCACCTGAACTGAATTCAAGTAGATTTCTAACTTATTTTGAAAAATACCTGCAAATCCCTTCATTATGCTGAAAACCACTGCATAGGTGATTTCTTTTTGGGATTGTTGAAATGATTTTAATCTGCCAAACACACCTGTCAGAATTCTCTCCTAAGCAGCTACTTTTAAATGGTTATTTTTAAAATTTTAACAACTGTGGTAAAATACAAGACATATACAATTTACCATTTTTATTTGTAAGTTCGGTGGTATCAAGCACATTTATGTTGTACAACTAGTCTCCTACACTATTCCACCCTGTGAAACAAAATCTCTGTACATATCAAGCAATAACTCCCTTTCTCCCTGACCCCATCCACCTGGCAGCCACCATTCTACTTTCTGCCTCTACAAATTGACTATTCTAGGAACATACAGAAATAGAACCATACAGTATTTGATTTTTTTGTTACTGCGATTTTATTTAACATAATGTCCTCAAGGTCCATGGACAATATTTTATTTACCTTTGGTTTATTTACTCTGTGTTTTAAAAATCACAGGCCTTTATGCTATGGGTTTCCCTGAGGTGTAGATCTGCTGTAGAACATCCCAAGTTGTGATGTAGCTCAAGGTTTCATTGTTGTAAGTGGATAGTCACAAAATGCCTGGAGGTCTAGCTTGGGGATCGCTCTGGCTTACAAAGTCCTCTACTCTGCAGGCCCAGCTAAGCTTATAGGATCACGGTTGTGTCTACTGTGGGAAAGATGAGAGTACAGAAGTCACTAAGACATATGTTAATACAATTTATACATCAATTCACTATAGATTAATTCATCCACATAAACGATATTCATCTGTAAAAGAAATATTCATGCAGCACACCCATTACTGGCAAAGCGTGGTGCTGTGTACCAAAAAGAATATGCCCGAATCCTTATGCTGAGAAACTAGAAATTTTATTGAGAGATAAGATAAATAACGGTTTTGAAAAACAGCATGAAGAGGCTGCCAGAGGATTCTATGACTGTTAATATAATTTGAGCCTGATTAATTCAGCCTTAATTCATCAGTGAATTAAGGATGCTATGAAAGTGGTCTGCGCTGTGGAGAAGGAAGCCATCCTGCAGGTAGAGGGAAGTAGGATTCACCCACAGCTCTAATGCGTAGCAGGTGCTCTGTGACGACTGAGCGGAGGAAAGAAGGTAGGACCTGAAAAGGCAGAAAGAACGATGAGAGAGCTGTGGCATGGGAGATACTCAACTCCAAGCATTGAGGAAGTTCACCAGTTATTTGAGAAATGGAAAACAGTGATTTGGGGGAAGGACGGGGTAGGCAGGGAAGGATGACAGCCATGGGAGCGTGGCCTCAACAGGGAGGACTGTGGACAGTCTGTATTTAAATTTAACTCTCTGGTAATGAGGAGCCATGAAGATCAGTGAGCAGAAGTAAGATGATTAATGTGGCACTTTAGGTGCATTCATCTGGCAGGTAGGCGTGGTGGCTGCTCCCTCTCACAGCGAGGGAGGGGTGGGAAGGCTGATTCTATGAGAGGATGCCTTAGGGTCTAGATGCTACCGGGTCTGCATTTACTTGCACTTGATTTCCAAAGAAAACAGCTTTTACAAGATACAACAATAGCTTCACTAGGACCTCACCCATCTTCACACTGGGCTCAGCAGATAGGAAGAAAATGATTACACTTTCTTTCTTTCCCAATTCAAAAGGACAGCCCGGGACGCTTCCTTCACCCCTTCGCCCACTGTGCGTAATGATTACCATTATGGACACAGACAGAGGCTATTAAACAGTGGCTCTGCAGAGTGTGTGCTAATTGGGAAATACCCACCAAGAGGACAGCCATGGGGCGGGGGGGCTTGCATAGCTAGTACAGATTCCTGCTGGAATCCCTTTTGACAGCAGCCTTGCATTCTGCATTCTTCTGGGTGAAAACCAGCTCAAGGAATCCTGTGTGGTGTACCGATTTCCATCTCATTTGTCATCATTGCTTTTGCAAAATGTTCCTTTTCAAAAAAATAAGCAATGAAACCAATTATACAGTTGGCCCTACGTTGGAGCAATAAGCAGCAATTGAGGTTGGAGACCATGTAGTGCCCACTGTATAATTGGACTTTAAGGTCCACTTGCACGTGGATTTTCTCCTGTCTCTGCCATGCTAGGACAGTAAGGCCAACCCCTCCCCCGCCTCAGCCTGTACGTATGATGGTCCATTCCGTTTAATGAGGAGCATCAAAATCATGTTCTTCCTCTTCTGCATGATCTTATTAACATGTCCTTTTCTTTAGCTTACTTTAGTGTAAGAATATTGTATATCATACCCCTGATGTTCAAAACCTGAGGCTATCTGGAAAGTATCCAGCCATGTAAGATGATAAATACTTATCAACAATAGCTAGATATTTTCCGGAGAATCCTCATGCTTGTTGATTGACTGCGTGTGTCATTGGTAAGGCTTCCGTCAACAGCAGGCTATTAGTAGTTAAGTTTGGGGGAGGCAAAAGGTATGTGTGTGTGTGTGTGGATTTGTGACTATGAGAAAAATCACTGGAAACCATTTGTTTATTCAAGTTATCACAGTCAAAGGCTATTTAGTAAAGCCCCAGGTGGAAATGCACATATGTGTGCATACATATGTACCTGTGTGTGTATATATTAAATATGTATATAAATGTATATGTGTGTAGATATAAACACATGTACACAATATGCTTCTTTTGGAGTGCTGTGGTGTAATAGATCACAGCAACCTCCAACTCTTAGGCTCAAGCGATTCTCTTGCCTCAGCCTCCCGAGTAGCTGGGATTAAAGGCACCCGCCACAACGCCTGGCTAGTTTTAGAGACAAAGTCTTGCTCTGGCTCATGCTGGTCTTGAACCTGTGAGCTCAGGCAATCCACCCATCTCAGCCTCCCAGAGTGCTGCGATTACAGGCCTGAGCCACTGCGCCTGGCCCACAATATGCTGCTGTTGTTACTCTTTTCCCCTTCGTCCTCCTCCTCTCTCCCCTTCCTCCAGCAAATTCCCGTTTTTGAGGAGCACATCTTATTTTCTACTTGAATGATCTGGGAGTCACACCTGTCAGCCTCCAGGGTAAGTAAGGGGAGCCCCACCTCTGTTGCTCTGTGCCCCCTCACCAGCCCATCCAACTGCCAAGGATGCTGGGAGCTAGCTCAGGTTGGCCACACACCAGTGTGGTGGGCCAGGCTAGTGTCTCAGTGGGTGGGGCTTTCAAGGGTCAAGGGCACACACATTTGGGTAGGGCTCCTTTGGGAAATTTCACCTTCTCCCTGTGGCTTTTTTGAAAGGTCACGCATTGCCTACTGTGCTCCAACTAACATTCAGGGAAGGTGGCTTGGGCGAGCTTCCCCTAGATGTTGGGTAGATTCATTCTTCATTCCACTTTCTTATTTTCCTCTCTCCCTCCTCACTGCGAGTGAGCTCTGGCCTGCCCTCCAGCTGGGTCCTGCTTCTGAGGTGCAGAGCAGGCTTTGCGAGCATCATTTGTGCCTACTCTGGTCTTCCTCTGCTCACTCAGTCTCACTAGGGAAGAGACTTCATGGCCTGCTGCAGAGGGACAGGGGCCACTGCCTCAGCCAGCAGGGCAGTATCCCTCGTTGTCCTCAGTTCTCTGCACACACAGTTTCCTGGAATCACTGATTTGGAGGTCTGGTTGAGTATACCTGAGAGCCCTGACCAAGTATTACCTTAACCTGACCCCAATTGCTATTAATTTTCCAAATTGCCTTATCTTACATAGCATTTCATTTCATTTTCCAAAACTCACTTCCACTTACCTCAAATGTAGCCAAGGACCAGCAAGAAGCAAAAGCCCCAGGAAGAGGCAGCAGACATGTCACAGGCTGCCAGTACAAAACACAAGTCCACTGTTTAAGGAAGATTACTCACAGGCAAGGGGCTGATTCTTATGTTTAGACGTAATTCCAATAAGCCTGTTTTTTCTGTTTCCTCAGTCCTCATCTATTTATAACCTGTAGCTTAGCAGAGCTGGACCACAGCAGAAAAAATGACCCTTAAAAACCCAACAATGAGGGAAGCCCTGGAAAGGATGATTCGGGGCAGAAATGGCAGTCATATAACCACTCCCCAGAGCTCCAACGATCCGATAAAACAAAGAAAGGCCAAATAAACCCTTTTCAGAGAGCTTCAGGACCCCACAGATCTGCTGGTAGGCATCTCAGCTGGCAAAATCCCCATTGAAGCTGCAGGGATTAGCACATGCTGATGGGGTCAGCCTGGGATCCCTGATGGCCATCTGCACATTGAATGCTACAGCACAACCTGTAAGTACACGTGTGAGAAGTTACTGAAGTGCTATAGAAAGAGAATGAATAGGACAGAAACGGGGCTGCACACCGAGATAAGAAATGATCGCCTACCTCTCACCTGGACACTCACCCATCCTCCAGACAAACATCTTAGTACATTCCAGGAACTGTGCTGTGCTATAAGGACACTATATGACACCTGGAGCAATCCTATTTTTGAGACACCATGGGCATTTTACACTAACAGTGTACCCCAATGCAGAACACTTGGACTACCAGGGAATAATGCCCAAGTGCTGGGGCCCACTGCATGGCACAGCACAGCTATAGGCCTATCTGGACATTCCTGATCATTACGAATGCAAAGGTCAGTCTGTCTGTGGCTGGGCTATTCCTAGCTTATCTCACACCTCCCATGAAATCACAGCCCACATTGAATAATAATAAATAATTACTCTTTACTTAGTTAGCAAGACTATGACCAGTTCTACTATCTCCTTACCATGGACAAAGAGATCACGAATAGGCCTTTCTCCTCTCTCCCTTAATATAGATGCAAAACTTTATCCCCCTTGAACTCTACCCCTTATCTATCTGCGTCACCAGCTGTACAGTACTGGCCAAGAAAAGGGTCGCCCGTAAGAGAGAGGCACTCAATAAATAGCCCAGAATGAATGGCTACAGAAATAGTACATATCATCTGCATGTATCAATTTCAAAGCTCTGGGAAAACAGCGCCAATATTCAGCAACAGTCCACAGCTCATGCATCTTGGCTGTTTTCCTCCTCCTTCTATGCCAGCCTCCATGCACGTACATAGAGGGGCTGGTTATGAAAATTTCATGCTCTGTCTCATTGCACTGTCCTATTAGGAGCCAGACTTGACAGAAAAAATAGGGACATGTTTCACTCTGGAAATGTGTGTAGTGTCTGTTAGAAAAACCACCACAATAGAGCACCTCAGATGCAACGCACACTGGTGGGTGGTTTTTGCATGTTCATTACTCTGTGAAGATCCAATTGAGCCCACTGGAACGGGTGGGTTGAACAGCACTAATCAAGTGTTGTATCGTTTGTGCTTTCCATCTCTGCTGAAAGCAGATGTTGAGAATTACCCCCACACTGGTTTATCCCAGTATCTAAGTTCTGAACTACAAACAAAGAAGCCTTGATACCAAAGTGGCCAGAGGGACAAGGGAGGGCTTGGGATCACAGGGTCTTGGAACAGAGAGGAGCAAGCCTCTATGGTTGGGAAACTCAGCTTCCTCACCTTAGAGAGACTCCACAGCTTTAAAAACAAGCAACAAACAAGGGCCATCTAGTAAAAATACGCACCTGGTCCACTAGCCCTCCATAAATAAGACAGAGAACTCAGACCAGCACCTGGTATAATTTATTGTCACTTGCCATAAATTATTCTTTGCTTTCAGAAGAGAGGAAATGGGTATTGGCCAAGCCAACCCACACCATCCAAAGGAGGAGGATTTAATAACTTTCTCTTATGTTACATCTGGCTCGATGCAGGAGTTCACTTGTGCTCCCTTTCTCAGCCAGGTTTTGATTCAAAGCAGGGCTCTGTGGCCCCAGGGAGACTACCCCTGCCAGTCCTCCCGCACCCGAGATCGTAGTTGGTGGAGGCCTCTAAGCTATGCCTTGAAATCCAAGGCTGTGTTTGCACTAGGGCCTCGTTGGCCCATTGGGCTGCCCAAAGGCTCGTGCACACCTGTGTAGTATCCGTCCAACCTTCAGACTTTTCCTGTCTTCTGAGGGCTCTCCCAGATTTTCCTAGTCTCTTGCCTCCCCCCACCCCCTTTTCTTTCATGCAGGCATTTCCCCTAATAAAAGCCTTGTACACAGAGCCACGGCCTGGTGTCTCCTTCATGGAGCACTGATTCATGGAGCCCTGGATTCAGGTCCCCCAATTGGATGCAGACCTGGAATCTTGACCCCTGTCAAGAAATTCTGGGGACCGAGGGTGTCCAAGTGGCAGTCACAGGAGGATTGGCGTGTGGCTCCAGGGAGGTCCCTGTGGCCGTCCTAGTGAGGGTGTCTGGTGTCCAAAGTTAGCAGTTCTGGGGCTCAGTGTGGACACAGAGCCATGCTCCTCATTGGATCCACTAGGTAATGGGATTTGGGGCATCTTTCTGGACATATTTCCCTGAATCCCTGCAACCTCCTGGCTCTCTTGGAAACTCCACAAGTTCCTGAGTGGCCTGTCTTTTAACAAATGTCCTTCCTGCATAACCAGCCAGATGTGTTTCTGCAGTGATGAGCTAAGAACCCCAGCAGCCTGAGGGATCTTTGGTTGGAGAAGGTCTTGATTTAATAAAGAGTGGTGCTCAGAGCTACAAGAGTCACCCGCTAGCAGCCAGGACAAGCCAGGGGAGCCCTCAAGTTCAGAGGGGAGACAGACACAGTGGGGAGTGACTCAGTCTCATGCTTGCTGACACCTGCGCTTCAGGGTTCAGTGAACAGAGATCTGCTGGAAAGGCAACCATCACAAGCATCTTTAGGGGAGAAATGAGGAGTCCGCCAGGGAGAACTATTCTACCAAACAAGACTTGAATCCCCACTGCAGTACAAGGACCTGCGAGCAGCAGAAGATGGTGCTGAAGCTCAGCAGGAGAGCAGAGCTCCAGTCCCCAGGTGGGGTTAAACCCCAGGGAGCCCCCCAGCCCTGCAATTGTTCTGGTGCAGCTTTCAGCACCCAGCGTGTGAGAGGACAGGATGGAGCAAGATTCCTTGATGTACAGATGTTACATTCCCCTTTCTAAGACATTCATCTAGGAGTAAAGCCCGGCCCAGCAACAGCGACGTTTGCTGTGATATATTGGCAGCATTTTTGATGCATGTCGGGGAGTGGCAGTGAAGTTACCAAAATAGGAAGCTTCAAGCCAACCTGTCCCTTTTGCATTCAGAATGCCACGTGATTAATGGGGGCCCCTGTAGCCCAACAAATGAGAGGAGGTGACATTGTGTGGGCTGGTATCTGTTCTGATTAAATAATTAATCTCTCTCTAATTATGAAGGACAGAACTTTGTATCCTGCCCCACGGACTTTCCAAAGGACAAATTTGGGGAATAAGGGTTTGGTGGAGATGCGATTCCAGCTTTGCAGAAAGCCCAAGGCAGCTGAAACTGAGGGAATGTGTGGAATCTGCATATCCCTCCAGTAGTAACCAGGTCCCCAGGGCAGAGCAGGTGACAGCTGCTCCAGGAATATAAAATGAGAGTTAATTCATAGTAGCTTGCAGCTTGACTCCTGCAGACTTACAAAGAGCACCTTAGTGAGGAAGCCCAGTGTCCTTGGGGGAGAGGGGGTGGTCGTTGATCTGGGCAACTAAGTCTGAGGGTGCTGTGCCCGTGTGTGGGCAGAACTATTTGCATCTTTTCTTGCGGGATGGGCCAAGCAATGGGTCTGCTTTTCTCCATCTCCCAGGAGACAGGCAAATCAGCCTTTTTTGCATTTTGTTCCTTTGTGCCTCTGTCATCCCTGATGCTACCCTTCAGCCTTTGAGTTCCTCTGTTACCTCACACACGTCACACTTTTGAACCATTCTCTGCCTAGCCTGCTCCTCTCACATGTCTCAGCTCAGTTAGCATCCCTTCCTCCAGGAAGCCCTCCCTGGTGTCCCCTCTGATAACAACACCCTCTCCTGAGTTCCAGAGGGCGTTGGTATCAACTCTGTGCTACCCCCAGGTGCTGAGCCCCTTGGTATTCCCAGTCCCTCCACATAGCAGCCATTAATAGGTGTTTGTTGAATGAATAAATGAGCGCAAGGGTGATCGAGTGAAGCGTATTCATTATCCACTAATTTATTAAGCCACTGGATGAACAAATGAACTGATAGCTAAATGTTTCCCCTGAACCGGCTAGGGACTGCCAGATGTTCCCTGAGTCTCCCCCAGCCCACATTTTCCACCATTTCTTGCAGATAGTGGCTGTGAAGGAACATACTGGAGACACTTCCAGTTGTGTGGGGAGCAGAGCTCTTCCTGCTGCTGTGATTTTACACCAGGGAGAAGTAAACACCTCTGCTGTGAAGTCACTGAGTCTCAGGTGTCATTTTAGCAGCCACAGTTGCCTTACCCAGCAAACAACCTTGTAGCTAAGAAGTGGGCCTCCAAGCTGATGTCCCCCACGTGACACCGAGGGGAGGTGCTACTGGTGAGCAGCTTCCCTCTCCTTCCTGTCGGGGAGGCACGGTCCTGGGCATGATGTCACCCTGCCCTAGCCCAGATCGGTGTGGCTCAACCTTTCATGTGCATACGAGTCACCTCGGGGTGTCATTAAAACAGGGATTCCCATTTAGTAGGTCTGACACACAGCCTGAGGTGCTGCAATTCTAAAAGACCCCAGGTGACACCAGGGCTGCTCATTCATAGGTCACACTTTGGGGAGCAAGCAGGTAACAAAGAGGATACCAGCTACTGTTAACCGGAGCAGGCAGCATCCCCAGGTATACAAGGCCACGATCGCTTCACAAGGCTCAGAATCTCACCAAGAGCTTCTTTCAAACAGCTTCTTTCTTTCTTTCTCTGCCCCCAAATTTCTAATGTTACTAGTCTGGGAGGGGCCGAGATTCTGCATCCCTAGCAAATCTAAGATGATACGGATGCTACAGCTCCAGGGACCACAAACTGAGAACCACCAGGTTGGCAGCTGAAAGCGTAAGCTTGGGGGCCATCCCGGCTGGCTTTGAACCTGAACCTTGCCACCCACAACTCTGTACATGAACAAATTACTTAATGTTCCAGTGCCTCAATGCCCTCCCAGTTGCATGGAGTTGATACTCATCAAAGGCTGCTGTGAGGATTGCATTAACATGGACTCTCCAAGTGGAGAGTCCATGCCTGGAATGGGCTGGGTCTGTGTCAGGGCCAGCCAGCATGATGGCACTATCAGGGTATGTACCTGCTGGCTGCAGAGAGACTAGACTCTAACCCCAGCTCATTTCCTAACTGTCCCCAGGCAAATTATTTAACCCTCTCAGCTATATGGTATCAATTTGTTAAAGGGAGATCAAAGTCCCTGCTTCCTAAGGATTTTGTGGGGATCCAACCAGAACGTGCATCTAAAGCATCACACGCGTGACTCGACAGCAGTCACTGCCGACATTACTACCAGGCCCGACGTCAGCCAGAGTCATGCGTGTTCTTGCCTGACCACAGGAGGCTGTGAGGCCCTCCGGAACTACTGAGGCAGGTGGTACACTGGAGCTACCCTGTAGTGGCATTTCTAATCTGCTCAAGGGGCGTGGGTTCAGGGCACAGGTCCCCCTCTGTCTAGCTCTGCCCTGCACATTTTCCTTGGCGCCAGCATCTTGGGGCTTCTAGCTGAACCCCCAGCAGCTACGTCCAATTCCATTGCTCTGACCAGAGGGGAGGGATAACTCTCAGGAAACAAAATCCAAACTCATAGGCTCAGAAATCCCCCAGTCCCCTCCACACCTAGGAAAAACAGACTTCTGCAGAAGACCCAGGCTTGTCAGCAAGTCACAGGGGCCACTTCACGGGGCTGTCCCCACCTTGTTTCTGGTTGTGAAGGGGCAGCCTCCACTGTAGGTCACACTCTGCATGCTGAGCACTTCTGCAGGGAAAGTATTTACATGTACTAGAAATCCCTTTTACCCTCCAGAGCCTTCGAGAATGCTGATGCACTGGGGCACTCCCTTTCCTGGGAGAAAGGCCACTGCATGTTTCTGGAGCTGAAGTTCAAGTTCATATGACCATGACTGTTACAGGGCTTTTACATTGCATGTCATCTATTCTGGAGAGCTCAGTGGCACTAATTCTGCATTATAGTGAGTTATAGAATTACTTCATTATATAGTACAATGTAATAACAGAAATCAAGCACACAATAAATGTTTGAATCATCCCCAAACCATCCCCTTCCAATCACCATTCATGGACAAATTGTCTTCCATGAAACCAGTACCCGGTGGCAAAAAACTTGGGGACTGCTGTGTTAGGGGAATGCAGAGCGCTCTGGAGAATGCTAGAGAGACCTAGGTTTGGGGTAAATATTTGACCAAAGGCCCCCAACTAATGTAAGTAACCTCTGCAACCTGCACAGTCTCCAGGTACAAAATAATTGAAACCATGTCCTTAGAAAAATCTCACAAACACCCTCCCCTCTGCACTCATGCAGAACACGGTGGTCTGATCAGAACCCCCACTTTCCTGAGAACTCCTTTTGTGGCTTTAGACATAGTAGTATCTGATAATAATAATTACAGTAGCAGGTATCTGAAGACCTACTGTGTGCCAGGTACCACGGTTGTTGCCTACACTATAATTCTCACAATAGTCCCACAAGGTGGTTGCCATAGTGCCCACTTCACAGAGGAGTAAACTGAGGCTCAGATGGAGTTAAGTGGCTTCTCCCTAGATAGGGATGGAGCCAAGGATTTGAACCCAGGTTGTAGGATCACTGAATAGGACTGTACCCAACATGTGATGCTTACCCTTCCTGGCTTCATTTTTTCTCCCCTGTAAAAAGACAGGTGTAGAATACATGCAATTTTTCACCGCAGGTCAAGCCCTTCCCTGGTAGCCCACGGTAGCAGCTGGGAGCCTCTGGGTATGATTAGAGAAGCCTTTGGAGAAGGACTAGAGAAGCTAGTGCTTCCTTTGATGACAGCAAGTTTTTAGTGCATGAAGCTCCCTGCAGAGCCGTTTTCCAGCTTCCCCTTCACAAATGAGATTGAAGAAAGTAGAGTTAATGAAGCAGCTTCGCGATGACCAGAATGCAGCAGAAGTAACTGGGGCTGGGGACAGTTGCCATGACACCCCAACACATGCACAGCCACCCCCATCTAGGAGTATTTCCTCCCTTGATTGATGCGGCTTGCCTTTTTTTTCTTGTAAGCAAATGTGATAACGATATTAAACAATTACAAGTAATGTCCCCAGTTGCCTCTCTACTGTCTATGCAATATGATTTTAGATCTGCCAAAATAATTGCAAAACCATTAACAAAGATGTGGTGGGGGTGGGGTGGGAACATAAGTACCCCTAGCTTCCTCCTGAGTAGTACATTCCCCCAAAGACAAAAGGATTATGTGCCTCTTCCAGGACTTTGAAGGACTCGGTCACCCTGCCAAACAGCTTGAGGCTTGCAAGAGTCCAAGCCCAGTTTTCTTTTCAGGCAGGGATAGAGTCCCACTCCGTCGCCCTGGGTAGAGTGCCGTGGCATCACAGCTCATGTGCAACCTCAAACTCCTGGGCTCAAGCCATCCTCTTGCCTCAGCTTCCCAAGTAGGACTACAGGCTCCTGCCACAACACTGGCTACCTTTTTCTATTTTTAGTAGAGACAGGGTCTTACTGTTGCTCAGGCTGGTCTTGAACTCATGAGCCCAAGCAATCCACCTGCCTCAACCTCTCAGAGTGCTAGGATTACAGGCATGACCCACTGCGCCCAGCCCACGCCCGGTAATAAGAAACTCGCTGCACGAGCTCTTGGCATATACAACCACTCAGGAGAGGCACAAGTGGGGGTTGGGCGCTTCATGAGCTAGGCGTTCTGTCTGCTCCAAGGTTAGATAATGCAGCTTTCCAGCCCTGCGTGGTTATCTGAACTCCACAATGCGGCGTTCCGACTAAATCCAGCAAATATTTATCCACCACTTACATTGGATCAAACAATAATGTGCCGTGGAGAAGGCACCCACACGCAAACACACGTGCACACACGCACCACTCCTGTTATCTCCGAGCTCTCAGGCTGGACAGGAAGAGGTGCAAACATCAGCGACTGGGGGCTGTGATAAGCAGAACAAACAGAGGGTCCCAAACAGTACGACAGAAGCTAGCGAGGTGAAGAGGGTCTGACTGCCTGTCACTCACAGATCCCATTACGGAACAGTGCATGTGGGGCTTTCCTGGATGAATCTCATTTTTTTCCAGAGTTTTCTAACCCAAGGATTGGAACCTCCATCTATCCACGCACTTGTTCAAACTGGAAAACTGGGAGATTTCCCTAAGGCTACTTCCTCCTCATCCCTTATATGCTCAAATACCACCAAGTCCTGTCGAATTCCTCACCTTTCCCTTACTTTCTCCATCTGCTTTAGCAAAACCTTGGCTATAGGATGACCTTGGGCCACCAGCACCTTGTGGACCTCGAGCAACTCGTCCCCCCTGCATATGGGTCAGCTCAGAGCTCAGATCATGAGATCTCCCAGGCTAATGGCAGAAGCCAGAGAAGTACTTCAACATGGTAGAACCATCCAAGTTTCTTCCAACAAGAGACTGTGTAGCTTTTGAGTAAAACCTGGGTTTTGTGGGAAGGAGAAAGAGGAGAATGCTTTCTGGGGTAAGAGGCCAATGGGATGTGGCTCAGGGAAGAGGAACCAGGGGGTAGTAAGTCAGGGTCATGTTTCTGAGTTCTGCATGTTCCCTGTGGTTCTTAGGTTCCTGGTCTGCACACAGAGCTACCACTCAGGTGGGGCAGATATCTGAGTGGCAGCCACTAGGGATGGGGTAGTGAGCAAAAGTGCATAGAGCTCCTTCCTGGGTGGAGCCTGGAGTCTCACCCAAGGCCGGATGTCCATCACAGGATCACAAGAGAAGGGAAAGGGTGATGATGCTGCAAGGAGCAGACCTGGGTGACCACAAGAGCCTGGGAAGTGGACATGACCCCAGACGGAGGCAGGAAAGGCTGCCCTCCAGAAGGTCACGAGGCAGAGACGGAGCCTCCAGGCAGAGATGGGTAGAGAGGAGGAAACAAGGCCTCGGTCCTCGAAGTGACTTCTGAGTTACTGAAGGAAGCAGCTCTGGCTCTCACTCAATCTCTGGGCTTCTTGTTTTGCAATATCATACATTTTCTTTTTATGAAGCTGGTTTGAGTTGGGGGCTGTCACTATCAGCCAAATGCAAAATAACTGCTTCTGAGCCCCCATCTCAAGAGGTAAAAGCCTTCATGGATGATGCAGAAGGGTTTTAGACCATCCAGATAAGGCCCTGTAAGGTAGGGCCGAAGAGCAGGGCTGTGGCTTTGTGACCTCTCTGTGCCTCAGTTTTTCCATCAGAAAAATGGGATAATGCTAGCATCTGCCTCTGCTTCACCTGGGTAACCTTTTTAACATTTTCACTCAGAACTCTCCTTCTGTGCCATATCCCAGTTGGACCACTCATGAATCCCTCAAAGTGGTCAAGATTTCCTCTATCAAGTCTTTGCTCAAGGCATTTTCTCTTCCTGGAATCACTGGTCTATCTCCTGTTGAACTCCAAGCCATCTTCCAGAAACCACTTCAAATTCCATCTGCCTAAAGGCTCCCTCAATTACCTCTTGCCTGCTGTATGCTTTGGGCCATTCCCCTCCCACCCAGCTCCCCTCACCCCCGCACTCCTTAGATTTTCTTTTTTCTTTCTTTTTGAGACATAGTCTCACTTTGTCACCCTCAGAGGTGTCATAGCCCATAGCAACCTCAAACTCTTGAGCTCAAGCGATCCTCCTGCCTTAGTCTCCAGTGTAGCTGGGACTACAGGTGCCCACCACAACGCTCACCTAGTGTTTCTATTTTTTTTTTTTAGTAGCGATGAGGTCTTGCTCTTGCTCAGGCTGGTCTTGAACTCCGGAAGCTCAAGCAATCCACCTGCCTCAGCCTTCAGAGTGCTAAGATTATAGGCATGAGCCACTGCTCCGAGGCAGATTTTGTTTTTTTATTATATATAGTTACAGGTACCGATCATCTTCCCTTCCACTCAAATGGGAAGTTACTGAGGGGTCCACTTGCTTGAGCCATCATATCCCAAGAGTCCTGGACACTCAAATCTGATGCAAATTTTCCTGTGTTTCCCCTGTCACAATAAAATAAACTTGCTTGTTTGTACATGGCCGTCACTGAGCGCTTCTAAGGCTTTCTGCCTCCCAACTCAGTGGGCCATACATGACTGCAGAAAAGTCACCTAGTTTGTAATGAGAAAATGCATGTGCTGACGCTTTGTGGGCTGCAAAGGACTATATGCATATTAAGTACCTTTATCATCGACACTGCCATTGTTGTCATCACTGCTGCCAGATCTGACACCACCCCCAGCGTGGCCTTTAAATTCCCCTTCTATATTCTCACCCCTGGGTTGCAGGAGCCAGATGAGATAAGCCGAGAAAGTGCTGGGTGCTGCGCTGCTCAGCCATGCGTGATATGCTTTGTTTTCTAGCTGAGAAAATGAGCTTTCTCTGCAAGTTTGCACAGCAACAATGCAGGTGCTGCCCCCAGCCGAACGCCCTATTTCTCCTTTCTCACCCCGTGCCTTCTCCAAACCCCACGACTCGCCAGTAAGGATCAACTTTTCCACCTCAATCGCCTCTGATCTTCCCTCCTCTCTCTCCTCCACCGTGGCAGAGTGAAGCATCTTATTACACTACATCTACTTAATAATTCAAGGCACCAAAGCATAGAGACGTTTTTCTGCTTTATTCATTTTATTTAAATTAGTGGGGAAAAATGAAACAAAATAATCCTTCTGACAGCCTCAGGGGTTGTTTACTGATTAAAAATCACTAATAATTTATAACAATAGCATCATTACTCGTAGAGGGAGATGAACTGTAGGGCACATTTTAGAAGCATTGATTTAAAAACTAGCTGGAGGTTACAGAAAGGGTCACTGCTAGAGCAAATCCAAGATGAAGCCGACTTTAGACAATGCCTTGCTAGGCTGAAAAAGGCCCAGGCGCCCATCTGCTGGGCAGCAGGCTCACCCCTAAAACCAGAGGCTGCGAGCTGACCAGTGACTGCGAAGGAGGGTCATTCTAACACCCCTGCCAACAGAGGCTTGCACGGGTCATTTTGGGAAATTAGCTCTGTGCACTGCAGCTGAGCAGATCTCTGCCTATATTCCCATCTTTCAGTCCTCCTGGGAGATATCTGAAATACAAGATAAGAACTCTGACCTCTGGGTGATATTAATAGCTTTAATTAACACTCAACAACAAGAAGCCGGTGGTGGACATTTGAAATTGGCAAACCTTCTTGCCCACAGGCTGCCAAATCTTCCATCTGTGGGCACCTGGCAGCTGCCTCTGCATGCTGACCTGTGGGGACATGTTCCATTGGCTCCTCCCAGGTCATGTGAGGCCCTCCTGGGTTTCTTGCTGGGGTCCTAGGTTTGTCCTCATGCCCAGCCCTGCCACGTGGTCCTCTACCCAGACTCGGGCAGCTGCAGGTGCTTATGCATCTGTCTCATTTGTTCCTGATGATGGTCACAGAAGGAAGGGACAGAGGCCTCCAATTCTCATCCGTACTGTAGCCAGGGACCTTTTGTCCTCTATCAAACTGGAGACCCCTTCTTCTGTGACACCGGTCACAGTAAACATTCTTAGGATTTATTGCCATGTTTGGTGTATAAAAAGAAGTTAGAGGTAATATTGTTTTGTTTCTATTGTTTGTTTTGAGACAGAGTCTCACTCTGTCACGCTCAGTACAGTGCCACGGCATCATAGCTCACAGCAACCTCAAACTCCTGGGTTCAAGTGATCCTCTTGCCTCAGCCTGAGTAGCTGGGACTATCAGTGCCCACCATAACACCCAGCTACTTTTAGACACAGGGTCTCACTCGAGCTTGGGCTGGTTTCCAATTCCTAAGCTCAAGCAGTCCACCTGCCTCAGCCTCCCAGTGTGCTAGGATTATAGGCGTGAGAGCCACAGCACCCAATCTTCTAGGTGATATTGTTAAGAGCAAACCAACACATGCCTGGGACTATAGTTTCTTTCTTTCCCTTTTCTTTTCTCTTTTTCTTTCCTTCTTTCTTTCTTTTCTTTCTTTTCTTTTTTTTTTTTTTGATGGATCTCATCATGTTGCCTAGGCCGGTCTAAAACTCCTGGCCTCTATAGATCCTCCTACCTCAGCCTCCCAAAGTGCTGAGATTACTGACCACAGCCACCATGCCTGGCCCTGACACTGGTTTCCAATTCGAATTTGAAAAACAACAAGACGATTATAGCACCCAAATATTACACAGAAGCACAGGCCTTGCTACCTATCTTCATGATTCTATTTGCAAATATGGGCATATTTACTTCACAGAATAAATAAGGCTTTCTATGTATCTCAAAACCCCTCAGCTCCTGGCTCTCCTTAGGCCCTGAAAGCTGTTTAGTCTGAGATCAATCAAGCTGCCAGTCTTAAAGTTCCAACGTGAGGTTTAACTTGGAATCCAATTCAGAACTCAGCTCCGGTCTGAGCTTAATGCACCCCGGAGGAATCTCAGCATCCTTAGTTTCTGTGCCTGGCACCAGAGCAGGTAGGGGAGGACTGCTGTTCTTTCAGGAACGCTCAGCAGTGCCAGAATGTGTAAAATTCTCATGTCACTTCTCCATGTTCTCTTATAATTGGTCCTGTTACTCCATAAGCTCCAGGCTGCAGCATTCATAATACAGAATTGAACCAAAATTATACTTTTGCGAGAACAAAGGAAACAATGAATTGCAGAGTTCACAAATCTCTCTCCTAATTACAACACACCCAAAATACAAGGATGGGCAAAACCGTCAGTGCAGGGAGGCTTGGGCGATCTGGAAGTATCCTTTGTTTAGGAAGGACAGGGACAGAAAGATAGCCAATCACTGACTGCCGTGGCAGGTCATCCCAAGTTGCCACCCCCCTGGCCAGCTTGCTTTTCTTCTACGTGGAGTCTCCTGCGTCACCCTGGTTTGATATTCAGCCTGGATGATGAAATCTAGTTAAGTGCAACTGTTCTGGAGACTGTTTGGAGAGACAGACCCAAGCATGAACACAACAGACAGCATAACTTGGTTATGTGCCTGTTTCTCTTTTGCACGACTGCCCCAACTCCCAAACACCCGTCTCAGCCGTCCATCTGCAGCTTCTGACCCACTTGTCAGTCCATTAGGAGAAATTCGGGTAGAGACAAAAACACATTTTAAAGTCCTAGCTACAGAGAGAATAGCAAACAAGATACTCGATGGCTGGGGTCATTTGCTGCCCTTTTTCAACCTTCCTTTCCTGCAGGGCTTATAAGAAGCTGAACTGACTGGGAACTGGGCTGTTGAAATCATGCACCTCTGGCCTTGCCTTATAACCATACAATACTCTCTTCATTCCTGGTCAGAACATCCCTCCTTCACCACCCAGACCAGAGCCCCCGGCTTGGTCCACAGTTACCCTTTATTGGTCTACAGTCACACAGGCAATTTCCAGTTTCTTATCTGTGACCAGTGGAGCATAGAACTCAAACACCCAACCAGACAGGCGTTCTCAGAGAGCCATGCTTTCCTTTCCAAGTCATCCAATGACCAGAATGTAAAACTGCGAGCAAAAAGGAAGGCAGAGAAAGTGTGCTGTGGATAGGGGAGGCTGCCACAGGGTTCATGGGAGCAGATGGTAAGACATGCTCACCTGTTAATATCCAGGACGCTGCAGAGCTGGTCGCCAGCCTGCCTGAACCCAGATGCTAAGGCACTTGGGAAATTTGGGAGGCTCTCAAAATGCAAAGGGGGCAGGAGGAAAGCAGAGATTGCAGGTTTATTTTCTACAGCTCCCCATTCCTCTCCCCTAAACCCTTTCATTTGACATTGGGAGTTTGATTTGTAGATGGCAGGTGGGCCAGGTGGGCTGTCTGGAGAGTGGAGGGACAGGACGCATTAGACACAGGCGCTGCTGCTGGTGACCTGTTCATAGGAAGCCATAGACAGAAATTTCACTGCATCACCCCAGTCCTGCCCTCTGTGAGTCACATGACAGAGGGAAACTGTTACAGTTTTATCCTGCTGCAGGCATGGTCTGGCCCCACTGTGACCTACTCAACAGAAGTGAATTTTCACAGATACTCAACAACAGTGTTTCCTTGTACCATTAGAATTCTAAAGATAGAGCAGTCCTCCTGGGTCTCTGTTTTATGTTTCTCTTGGAGTCTATTTTGGAAAGTCTGTGAGCCGTGTGCCAGGCTGATTTGTGCTATTTGCTTTGATTGCTAGAAAATTTAGAGCTACATCTGTGATTTATCTTTTGATAATTTCACAAGGTTTCCAGTTGTCTGGTGAACTGACTTTTCTCTTACTATTTTCTCTCTTTCTTTCTTTACTGCTATTCTGTTGTACAGCATATTTTTTATAGGACATCTTGAAATCTTTTTGGAATGAGAGTTGAAAAGGATGTATGGGTGGATAGATGGACAGGTGGGTGAATGAGTAGATGGGTGGGTGGGCGGATGGGTGGATGGATGGAGCTAGATGGTGGGTGAGTGGGTGGATGCATGAGTAATTGGGTAGGAGAGTGGATGAATGGATGGGTGGACTGATGGATGGGTGGATGGGCAGACAATCACAGACAGAAAGATAAATCACAGGTGAGGAGTTGCAGAGACTTTGAGAGTGAGGAAAAAAGTATAAAACACTACCGTTCAGCTGTTTACAAGAAAGACAAAAGAAAAATAGAAAGATTACTAAGGATAAAGACTAAGATTAAAAACACACGATCATAAGCCTAGCACAGCAGGACTCAGAATACAATGCCCTTTTCAATTATGTAAAAGGAAAATCAAGGAGATTTTCCTTTCCTAAGGGAAAATTTTTAATTTTTTTTTTTGAGGTCTAGAGGCTTTATTTTCGTGATCCATGAAGATATATTTTTAAAAACAAGAAGACAAACACTCTGTCCATTAACAGTGTTGAATTATAAATTGTTCTGATTCACCTTTGGAAGTTTCCAGGTTTGGGGGTCCAGAGATAAATTCACACAAACATCTATGAGGATTCAGGTTTGAGTAATCACAGAAAAATATATATGACCACGAAGATACATTGGAGATGTGACTGGGAACACCAAATGATACTTTCTTTGAAAATATGTACCAGAAACCAAGTTTGACTTGATTAACACCTCATTCTACTCATGAAATAGAAATATGAAGTCTTTTATTTTATTTTCTGAGCTATATACCTTCAAGCCCTGTATCTATCCATTATAGCCAAGAAATACAATGCTCTGACTAGAATAACTTGTGTCTATATTTTAGGCACAGAATCTACCCCAGTTAAGTAAGAAACATGGAACAGAAATAGAACATTGGACTGAATATAATGGTCATGGAAAATATAGAAATCATTCCTGGTATTCTGACAATCACAATTAAATAAAGATACTATATTGTGGGACATGATCAACTTATTCTGAACATACCCTTGATCCTCCCTAATCCTGTTTCTTATCATGAGAGTGGGCTCTACACTCTCACTGCCTTGTCAAGCTATATGGTTCAAGATTCTTCTATCATCTTGTGGTTAATTAATCCATAGGATAATCAGTAGGTTCTAAGCACCCATAATGACTGTTTTGCATTTTGCAGGAGTGAGACAAAAAAAAGAAAAAAAAAAGAAAAGAAAAAAAACTCAGGTACTACTGGTGAGGTAATCCCAAATCTTGGTGAACATCGATGCATACTTTGTCCACCTTAATGCCAGGTAACTTCATGATCAATACACTCACCCATTCCTCTCCAATTATTACCACCTGCTAATTATTCCAACTCAACAAGAGCCATACCATTAGGTGGAGCCACAAAAGGTCTTGTTCTTCTGATCTCTGGTGACCCAGAACGTATGAATGAACGTTCATAAAGTTGCATTTTCATGATGAGTCTCATGACATCAGCTTTGTCCCCCTTCAACTAGATATTTTCAAGGGTGTCCAACTTTTGGTTTCCCTGTGCCACACTGGAAGAAAAGTTGTCTTGAACATATATTAAATACACAAACACTAATGAAAGCTGATGAGCAAAAAACAAACAAACAAACAAAAAAACCCCCAAAATGTAGCCCATGTGCCACAGGTTGGACACCCCTGATAGAACTTTATTCATTACAAATCATCTTTCTTTGTGGGAATAAATCCCCCATCCCTAAGTACAGGTTGCGTTCTGATTCTGACACAAAATTTGCAGTCTCCATGTAAACACGTGGAGCTATTTGATTTGCACTTTTAATTCTGCCTGGCAGTGTGTTTTGAAGAACGAGAGAAAGGTGGTGCGTTTGGCAGAATAAAAGCTGTGAGTTGGTTCAGCATCCTCTTCTCTTCCTTCCTCTCTCTTTGAGACTCCCATGTTTGAATTTTGCCTTTGGAATTGACAGCAATCAGCACATGCTGATTTCAACATCACGCAATTGTTTGCTCAATATGAACGAAGTGATCGAAATTGACTAGAGACAAGTAGAGAGGCCTGATGAAAATTTATGCGACATGGGCCAGGAAAACCTGTTCCTGTTGAATGTAAACACTTTCTCTGTCCAGCTTCCTTGGGGGGGGGGGGGGTGTCCCTCTCTTGCTTTACCTCGTCATCTCGCTTTTCATCAGCCATCAATTGCTTATGTATTTTTCCCATCTCGGAATATGAAAGGGCATTCCACTCTCATTTAATTCCGATTCCATCTGAACTCATTTTCATCCCTTCTTCTGTGCCTTGTCTCTTTCAAGAGTTGGGAGTATTTCAGCACCAAGTGTTTTTCTCAGGGAGGCATTCTGGGGATGGGACTTTGAAATACTTTAAACACAGCTTGCCTGCACTCATCTTGCCAGTAAGCAAGCCTGGTGTGCGCTCTCCACAATAAGAAGCCAGTTGCTGGATACAAAGATCTCCTCCCTCGGCATCCCACCGGGGAAGGCCAGGGACCAAAACTTTTAGAACATTTTTACCTGAAGAGAATGGAAACTGAGTCATCGTATTTTCAGCCAGCCATAGTAGAACCCCCAGGAATCAAGAATACACTTGTTTATTCATTCATGAACATATACTGATCACTTCCTATGTGCCTAGCCCAGTGTCAGGCGTTGGAAATACCGGGGTGACCAAGGCCTGCCTTTGCCCTCAAGGATTTCACACTATGGCAGAAGGAAGCAGGTGAGTCCAGATCTTTCCAGTGGAAAAGACTCTACAGCCGTGGCTCTCAACCTTTCTAATGCCATGGCCCTTTAATATCGTGTCTGTGGGTCATAATTCACAGGTTGAGAACCGCTGTTCTGCAGCCCTGTAAGGGGTTCCTCTTCTTCCAAAGACAATGATCTATTACTAGTTCTGAAGTAAAGTTTTGATGACAATGATAGCAAAATAAATGAATTTAACCTGCTTTATCATCATCCTAATGCTGCTGGGATAATAGACCAAGTAATTTAAACCTACCTGCCAGCATCAATGACATCCAGCTAGTACAACCACTGTAGACAGGTTGATAAACGCTAGAACACCTCCCTATTATTATAGAAACAGCAGTGTCCTTGAGGCCCATGAATATGTACAAATAAAATCCTAAGCTCCCCATCAACTGATCAGACCACCTCTTGGCTAAGGAGACCTCAGAAAAACCTTAAAAATCTAAGTTCCTGGCCATGAGAGAAAGGATGGTTCAACATTCCCCCTAATCCCCCCTTCCTTTTGGAGTTTAGGCATGCCTGCATTAGTGTTAAAAAAAGGATCACAAGATTGACAAAACAGACTCTTTATGGCAGTAAGACACTATATTATAAACAGGACCTAAGGTCATAAAAGGCAAAGGTTAAATCAGTCCTTATAAGCCTTAAAATCTTGTTAAATGAGTTTCTTTTTTATTAACCTGGTATAATGTGGCTTCCTTTCCAACTTGACTCTGGTATGGTATCACAGGACAGATAGTAGACCCCTTTATCTTAACTCACACTTTCCTTTCTATGACTCCAAGTCTTTGGACAAAGCTTTATTTCTTTAACCAATTACAAATCAAAGAAACTCTGAACCCATATATAACCTGTAAGCCCCCACTTCAAGATGTCCCTCCTTTTATGGCCACATCAGTGTATACCTTCATGTGTTGGTTTATGATTTTGCATGCAATTCTTGTCTCCATAAAATATATAAAAGCAAACTCTAATCTGACTGCCTTGGGACCAGTTATGGCTTCTTGGGTATGGATCCCCAGGCCGTGGTCATTCACATTGGTTCAGAATAAACCTTCTTAAACTATGTTACAGTTTGGCCTCCCCCTACTCCCCCACAACAGTACCCTTGTCCCCATAGTCTGGACTGCCCAGCCACCCCTTGCCCTCTGCTGGGACCTCTGAATCTCCACGTGATCCAGCACGGCTAGGAATCTCTAAGATCCTACTCCAAGGCCATGAAGAGCACCATCCGAGTGACGATCGCCCGTTTTCGTTGTTTGCTTTCGTACTCGTCCTCATTTGTATTGTTACTGCACACAAGTAGTTGCAGCAGGAAGAAATATAAATAGGAAATGAAGCCAATGGTTTGGAATTTGACAGCCCAAGGACATCTGTAACCATGGTAGGAAATCAGAGATATAACTATGAAATAAAAACCATCTTAAGATGTCCGTATTTGAGTCAAACCAAATTTGTTTCTTTTTCTTTTTTCTTTTTTTTTAAAGGATCACCAGAGTTATTTTTTATTTTTATTTTTATTTATTTATTTATTTTTTGCAGTTTTTGGCCGGGGCTGGGTTTGAACCCATCACCTCCAGCATATGGGGCCAGTGCCCTACCCCTTTGAGCTACAGGCACCACCCCCAAATTTGTTTCTTAAATGGCCCATACTAAAGGTTGCTGAGGTCATAGACTAAGCATTGCTCTTATCTTCTCCCTCCCCCCACCCGAGAAACTAATAAGTTCTATTTAAAACACATTTCTTATGAAAGATATTGTTACTCCTGGCTTTCTGACCAGGACAGTTCAATTCTTCCAGAAACCTTTCAAATATTAGTTTCTATGAATTTTCTACATAGACTTTTATTCCTTACCTCTTGTGTACATTCACACATAACTAAACAACTTAGAAACACTATGACTGAAAGATGAGCTTAACAACCAACATGTTTTTATTAAGCACACTGAATTGTATGTGTCTATATTTTGAAGGATACCTAAAGCCAAAGCTCCAGGGTAGCATAGGGAAACTATATTTCAAATAAAGATTTAAGTACTTGCCACATGTCAGGAAATGTCCTGAGAATTTTGTACACGTTATTTAATACTCATTACAATTTGTTAAAATGGGTGTTATCGTCCTCTTTATTATTTGGGAGAACTCTGGAGATCTAAGATATTGGATTTTACACCTCCTTTGCACTTAACCTTCAAAGCTGGACAGCAATCTCTTCTTGAAACTTTTTCTTCCCTTCGTTTTTTTGGCATCCTCTCTGGGTCTCCTCTGCTCCATCCTGTGTGTTTCATGTGTGTTTGTCTGACGTGTTGGAGCTTCCAAATTTTCTTAGATCGAGCCTCTCTATGGATTCATCTAACTTCTCTATGTTTGTAATTCAAAAATTACGGGAAGGAATAGCCACACTTCATGTTTCTTAACTCTTTCATAACTGTCTTAAAAACATATATTTAATCACACCCTCGCTCCACTCAACATTCTGGAATACGCCCATTTGTGACAGAGAAAGTCTGCACTCCTCACAGTACTAAAGACCTTTTTGCTACTCTCCCTGATAAAACAGGTGTGGGGGTTTCCCCACGGGCCTGGATCAGGCAAATGGCAGAGACTGGGCAGCGTGTACCCAGGGACAGCAGAGACTCAGCCACCAAGGACAGCCAGGGGGCAGTTTCAGGCCACCCACAAAGTGAACTGTCCAGGAGAGCCCACCAGGAGGCAGAGCACAGGCGCTGGGGACAGGACACAGGCCATGAGAGGCCAGGACACGGAGAACGGACAAGCTCCTGAGCTTGCGAGACAGCGGAGGTTTGGCACTTTCTCAGGCACCTGTAGCCCCAGAAATGGGAACAGAAAGAGCCTTAAAAGTCCCCACTCGGAAGACTCAAAACAGGGCAGAGATATTTATTGAGCGCCTGGGATAAGCCCGCATGTGCAAGTTACTTCCGGTATCGTGTCGAAATCTCACTCCAGGCATTTTCCCCCCACACCATTTTACAAGTCAGAAAATGAGGATCAGACAGTGGAGGACACAACCCCTTCACCATCTTCCCTGCCTTATGTAGTCAGAACGGCCTCCCACCAAAGCCTGCACTGTGTGACGTCATGCGATGCGTGTGGCGTTGTGTGACGTCACTGGCCTAACACGCCCTAACACTCATCTCCTGCCTTTTACCCCACTCCCGTGCACCTCAGAAGATCTTAGCTCTCTTTTAAGGACACTCCAGCCTCACCCACTCTTCGGCCCCTTGCAAGCGAAATTAATTGCTTCCGTCTCTGCCCTGGGCTCTCACTATAGGGTCTTTCTGGCGTAGAGTTAGGAGTATGGACATATGAGCGTGTGTGTGTGCGCTTCACCCACAACATTCCAGCTTTTTGGCTCTTTAGCTCCTCTGGCACCTGCTGTCTCATGATGTCAGAAGGCCACAGGCATCACACACACCGCACAGTGACTGAATTCAAGAAAGGTTGGTTGACTGAAAAAAAATCTCAATTCCCCTTTAAGCATCCTAAGCTGTGTATTTTCTCTAACAGCCCATATATCACCACAAAGGAAGGGACATGAAAAAGGCAAGGTTTGGGTGACTGGTTTTTATTTGGATCGATAATATGTGACAAAGCTCCATTACAGATGGAGACATTATTAGGAGTGGAAAAATCAGTTTGAAAAAGAAGGGTGATACAAGCAGAAATTTTTTTTTTTTTTTTTGCCAGAAAGTTCCACCTCTCTTGTTTTTAATTCCTTGAATATGTTTCTTTTCTATCATGCAATAATGGTTATTCAGTATGTGCACATCATTTACGTGCATGTTCTGATGACAGTCCTAAATCGTTGAGCTTCGGTTTTCTAAGTGTACTGTTCTGCTATTAAGGGAAACTGTCAAGTAATTTAAGCAGATGACTTGACCTGGTAAAGTGCTGACCCTTTAGAAGCTGTCATCTCATGGAGACTGCTTCTCAGACTCTGAATACCATCAGAAATCTATCACATACCCTGAGAGAATTGAGAGAAACAGAAGCACTGAGCTATGCGTCATTAATTGGAAATGTGACTAGAAGATATAAATGTGGATTTGAAGAGTTTGCACACAGTAAGCACCCTAAAGCCAATGTTTGAATTGTTACCACCATCTGGGACTTTGTAACCTGGAAGAGACCTTGAGAGATTATGTAATCCAGTGGCCTCAATTACAGATAAGGGAAACTGAACCCAGATGAGTAAATCAAAGTACTTAAAGCTAAATAGTATTTTCATGGGTAGAATTAAAATCCAAGGTTTCTAGATATCTCAACTTGGATCTTCCACTACATCTGACTGCCTAGGCAGTGTTGGTTATGTGCTGAGAATGGAGCCTGATTAAAAGATGGACAAAGGATCTGAATAGACATTTCTCCAAAGACGACATACGGACGGCCAATAAACACATGAAAAGATGGTCAACATGACTAATCGTCAGGGAAATGTGAATCAAACCACAGTAACCTTGCCTCCATTAGGAAGGCTATGACCCCAAAGTACATAAGCTAACAAGTGTTGGTGAGGATATGGAGAACTTGGAACCTTTCTTCGTTGGTGGGGATGTAAAATGGTGCAACTGTTATACTGGTTTTTCAAGACAATTAAAGAAAAGAATTATCACATGATCCAGCAATTTCCCTTCTGGGTATGACCCAGAAGAATTGAAAGCAAGGGCTCTGATAGAGAGTTGTACATCCATTTTTTTTTTTTTTTTTTTTTGATACAAAGTCTCACTATGTCATCCTCAGTAGAGTGCTGTGGCGTCACAGCTCACAGCAACCTCAAACTCTTGGGCTCAAGCGATTCTCTTGCCTCAGCCTCCCAAGTAGCTGGGACTACAGGAGTCTGCCACAGTGCCTGGCTATTTTTTGCTGCAATTGTCATTGTTGATTACCTGGCCTGGGCTGGGTTCGAACCCGCCAAATTTGGTGTATGTGGCTGGCGCCCTAACCACTGTGCTACACGTACAAAGCCTGTACATCCGGCAATAGCCAAAGTTGGAGACAATACAAGTGTCCACTGATAGAAGAACTGGTAAACAAAATGTGACCCATACATAGAATTAAGTATTATCCAGCTTTAACAAGGAAGGAAATCCTGACACATGCTACCACATGAATGAAATGTGAGGACACTGTACTAAGTGGAACAACATAGTCACAAAAGGGCAAGACACATGATTTCACTTATATGAGGTTCCTATTATAGTCAAATGCACAGAGACAGAACGGAGAAGGGTGGTTGCCATGGGCTGGGGTGTCAGGGGAGTCTCGGGAATGACTGTGTCTTAGGGACAATGGATGGATGGATGGTGGTGATGGCTGCTCCATGAGGGGAAGTCTACTTCATGTCTATTTAATGTCACTGAGTTATGCACGTCACAGTTATTAGGGTGGCAAGCCATATGTTAAATATGTTTTGCCAGAATTAAAATTTTTAAAAAATTGAAAAATGGAAAAAATAGAATATATGTACCTTTTTGCATTGAAGACAAAGGGGTGAGAGCCAGAAAAATAGGCTGAAACTGAAGAGATGCTGGAGTCTGAAGCAGCACAAGTGAGGGGCAGGGATGCTGCCTATGGGGTCCCGAGCGGGTCAGCAGCCCCAGATTCTTCCCTACCTGCAGGCTGATGGTCCAGATTTCTTTCTCGAAATTTCCTTGAGACAGGAGGGTTGTTTTAAAATGAAAACCAATCAACTTTACTGTCCGGAGCTGGAGCACAATCATGTCAGTCACCTGAGCCTTTAGGAACCCCTCTGAGAACCGGTTCTGCGACAGGGAAAGGAATAATCTAATAAAGATGCTGCTAGTCCAAAGAATCCTTTGCTATTTCTCTTGCTCCTATTGTTTACGTCTACAGTGTGGGCAGGGGAAACCTCCCAAGAGTGCAGATAATTATTTTTGCTTCATACCCAGGTTTCATTCCAGAAATTGAATGGAACCTGGTGGGTTTCGGCTCGGAACCACCCCTCTGGCAAGAGGGTGTCTCCGTGGCCTCCTCCACCTTCTGTGCGTGGTGTTCTCCCGAACTGCACTGTTGTCTCAGCTCGGCTTTGGCACTCATGCTGGGGGCCATGTGGGTCTCGGTGCTGAGAGGTGGGGGGTTGCCTAGGAGCCTGCAGGAGATGCAGCTATTTCCCTGGCCTGGGGCTGAATCAAGAGTAGAAAGAGAAGCATCTAGATCGTTTCTTGTTACGCTTGGTTCTGCAACAGGTGAGGAGAGGCAGGGATGAGATGGTGAAGTTGCTGGGGAAAGACATGGGACCAAGAGGAATTTCGGAGACAGAAATGAACTAGGTTTAGGCGAAGACATGGAGACCAACTCACAGAACTGAGAGATCCTTAAAACCACCTTCTGCAGATTCAGGTGGCAGAGACTGAAGAAAGAAGTCCATGGTCAAGTCAAGGTTTATTATGGGGTGACTTAGAGAATGGTGTTTCCAAGGACAGACACGAGCTCACCAGGAAACAGAAAGAAGGAACAAACCAATGCCAGCATCCAGTACAAGTGGGAGGCATTGGTAACACCCAGAAGGAAGGTGACAAGCTCGCAGGGGATGGATCCATCAAACAGCAAAGCCCCAGGCAACAGGACTTCTCATCCTAACTCTACCACTGACTGAGTCAATTTGGAAGAGTCACTTAATCAACCTCCCTCATCACTCTCTCCTCTATATGGAGATAATATATACAATAAACTAATATGCATGGATTTTAAAAATGAGTTCTATTTATAGGTCATTATGAGACTCAGTGTCTCTGCTCCAATTCTGAATACTGCGCTTTAAGAGGGTCATGGATAATGACCAATAATCACGTATGTTCGGAAGAAGGCCCCAGCTGGGGGGCAGGTCTACAGTACTAAGTCCCCTATTTGCATTGTGCTAGGCTCCGTCTTACATATACAAATGATTAAAATATAATGAAAAGGCTGATTTGCAGAAATCAGTTTAGCGTTCATATGTAAAAATCCTATTTACTATTACAGATGTAGAAAAAGGTCCCTGGTCACAAAGCTGATGGTTGGCAGAACTGGGATTTGAACTTGTGCTTCCAAGACTCAGAGGACAGGCTCTTAGTTTCTCTCTATGCTGCCTGAGAGGGAGAGAAACTGAAAAAACTGGGGGCATGTTTACCTTCTTTGGAAGCAATGACTTAAGTCTCTGACACAGTGGGAGGAGTACTTTCATTTAGAAGAAGAACGTTCTTATTCTGTACGGATTTGGTAATAAAACAGGATCAGCAGCTCACAGGCACTTGAAGGCAGATTTCAGATGAAGCTCAGAACACTTTCCTAACAATACAACCTAGAAATGAAAGAAAAGCCTCCAAAGGCTTAGTGGTTAAGAGCTCTGCTACCCACTGGCTGAGTGACCTTGAGGAAATTACTTATCACCTCTGTGCCTCAATGTCCTCATCTCTATAACTGGGACAGTGACAGGACTTAAGTCATAGAGTTGCTGTTAAGTGAGTTGACACATGGGAAATGCTTAAAAGATGGCTTATAGTAAGCACTCAAGAAACATTAGCTCTTTCGTTTGTCATTATTACTGTCCTACAGGGAATGCGGGAGCTAGATTATGGGACGGGAATGTTTCAGGGAGGAGATGATTCCTCTGTATCATGGGAGGCGGTCAGGATGGCCATTTCCTCCCAACATCCGTGAGTACAGAACATTCTGATAGGATGCAATATGACGTGGCCCCATGCACCATACAACACAACTCAGGGCACTGCCACGTAGCAGGACGCAACAGAGTCAAGCATTTTAGTCAGTTCTCTGTTCATCTTACAGGTTTTCTTACCCCGAATGTTACCCATATAGGATGGGGTAACTGATACCCATTATAATCCTGAAAGTCTGGGGACCTGCTCTCCCAGAAATGCCTGATTTTTCACCCTGCAGAATACGAATGACCCCAAAGGGCACTGACTTCCATGCGATGTAGTTCTCACTGCACTTGACTTCCTCAGACAAGGCACCTCTTGCTCATCAGTTGCACGTGGCCCTCGGCAGGCACGCGAATCAGCTGATGGGTTGAAAATAAACATGCAACTCTGAACCTAATCATCAGAGGAAAATGCCAGAGTCATAACCAAATGTAATGCTTAATTACAGTAAATATAATCATCTATTTGCTTCATTTCCTTTTCACATTTGCAAGTTTCTATTTTTGTTTCAGTGTAGATCCACATGTCTTTGTTATTAGTCATTTCAACGCCTTTTTGGACACAAGGTATTGATTAGAAAGAAATAAACAAATGCCAGACCCGGGGGGGGGGGTGTTTATTGAGAGACGGCTTGGCTTTCTGCAGATGTGGGAGACTCAGGACATATTCTCTTTGGAAAAGACACATGCTTTCCTGTCTTCGTGCCAACCTGCAGCAGAATAAACTGAAGAAGATGAGAGAAGATGAGAATCTGAAGGTCAGGTGGGATTCTAAGCAACTCGGATGGGTGCCCACTGTGTTCCTAAGGGTGGATCAGTTCATTTCAAAAGCTGGAGACAAACTTCAACTCCAGACCAGAGATACTGTGGATCTTGTAGTCCCTGAGCCCCCATGCCATAGACTGGTACAGGGCCCCTGGCAGGAGGTGAGTGCAAGAAGTTAATGGTGGGCGAGTGAGTGAAGCCTCGTCTATATTTACAGCTGCTCCCCACTTTCATCACCCCCTGAGCTCTGGCTCCTGTCAGATCAGCGGTGGCATTAGATTCTCATAGAGTGTGAATCCTCCTACAAACTGCACGTACGAGGGATCAAGGTTGTGTGCTCAGTATGAGAATCTCATGCCCCCTCCACTCCACTCCATCAAAATATTATTTTCCATAAAACCAGCTCTTGGTACCAAAAAGATAGGGCCGCTGCTGTAAACCACTGTTACACCTGTAGACTTAACCCACACAGCATCTGGGTCCAACGCACAGCTTTTCCACTTCCTGTGTGCTCTTGGGACTTATTACTTCATGTTTCTGTACCTGAATTACCTTATCTACAAAGGAGTAGATGCTCTAAATAATTTCTGCCTCAGGTGTTAAAAGATAATTCAATTCTAGTAATATCCTCAGACCTCTGCCCGGAGTAACACACTCAAACAAGACGGGCTGCCAGCATTCCCTTGAAAAAGGCGCCCTGCATAAATGTGTACTGTGTGACTGGTACAATGTCACCAAGAAGCCACTGAAAAAAACTCAGACCCACCAAGCACTTGGTGTGTGCCCACACCCTCCTACTGCTCTGGAGTCCACAGATGTAGGCAGTTGTTGAAAGGAAATAAAATATTTTAATTGCTTTCCTTCAATTTGGGAGTTAATGAGCTCTATGGAGTTTATATGTCATGACTGTTTTCGTTCCTTCATCTCTTTTATAGAAACCAGCATTTCATCTTTTAACACAGTTGATTAACACAGGGGCACCGCCGTCTCAACTAGGGACTCGCCTCTCCAAACATGATAAAGAGAGAAGATATTCTTAGCGGGATTAGGAGTCCAGAGAAGAGAGTCAAGAAACAAGAGAAAACCCTTTTTGTTTTAGAAACAGTGAAAGTAACTTTTTCTCTCCCCGTTTCTGCGAGGACTTATAGATTCGGGAACATTTAACTTCTTGAAGAAGGAAAAGCCCTTATGATGATGTGATTTCTAAGCTACCAGAGGTTTACACTGAACGCTGAGATTTTATTTCCTCCATACAAACCCAGACATATGTGAACATACGAATGAGCAGTAGTATGTAATTATATGCACATCAACGAAAAAGAGCTTACTTCACCCTCCAAAGCACAAAAACAACAAAATAGTAATAAGAATTCACGAACATCACAAGCAAGCCAAAAGCCACATTCTTACAACTTCCTGAGCTGTACCCATTTTGAGGTCAAGTTCTCGGTTTGATAGACCTCAAGGTGTTAAAAAATACCGTATATACTTGAGTATAAGCCGAGTTTTTTTGGCACAAAATTTGTGCTGAAAAACCCAAACTCGGAAAAAACTTGGCTTATACTTGAGTATATACGGTGATTCACAGACAACTAAAACTCATGTGCTGTAAGCATTTTAGTTAAAAAAGAGATGGTAAGAGATTCATTGGGCAACTGGATGCCTCCCATAATATACCTAATATTTAAATGTTAGTTATGTTTCAGGTACACAAGTATTTAACGGGATTAATGGAAATGTCTTTTAAATACTGCCCTCCTCACCTTAAACACATAGTCTGTTCCATTTAGTCCTCAGAAAGGGAAGGAGAGGGGCTGTGACCATCAAAGTTGTCTGCAGGTGACTGTGAGGGGTGTACCCAGGCAGTTAAGAGAGGACACTTCACATTCCAAAGTGGCACCTGCCCCCATCCCAGCCAGCTCTGATTCTTTTAATTTGAGTCCAAGGCGTTGATCATAAAAGCAAGGCCATAAAGGAGCTTGGACAGAACAGTGCATTTTTTAAAGAGACGGTGTCTTGCTAGAATGAAGTGGCATCATCATAGCTCACAGTAACCTCCAACTCCTGGGCTCAAGCAATCCTCCTGTCTCAGCCTCCCTCCTGAGTAGCTGAGACTCCACCATATCAGCTAATTTTGACAATTTTTTGTAGAGACAGGATCTTGCTATGTTACCCAGCGTGGTCTTGAATTTCTGGCCTCAAGCGAACCTCCTGTCTTAGTCCCACAAGGGATTATAAGTGTGAGCCTCTGAGCCAGTATAGAGCAGTTTAACATGTGGTCTCCACAGATGAAACAAGCCGGTCTGTGAAGTGCTGATAGCAAGCAGTATCAGCTTCATTCTCAGAAGATAATTAGATGGTTCTATTCACTTATAATACAAATCTGGAACACAGACAATATTATTTCACTGTACAGTTGCTTAATTCGGGGGTATTAATGAGGCTGAACTGTTTTAGAGCGTATTTCTGTCCAGTCTCTGTACCGGTCTGCGTCTCCCCCACCTCCCCCTGTCACCTCCCCCGCCTCTATCTCATCAGCAGTTCCAAAAGATTTCATCACGAATGGAGTATTTTCCTTATTAATTAAACACCTAGGGGCCCGGCCAGTGATTTATTTTTTCTTTTCCCTGTGCACATTCGCTTTCCTATTTCTCAGTCATCTCACCCTTCAGAGCACCTGCCACTCTCAGTCCCTGGTGGTTTCCTAGGAAACGTGCTCGCCACCAGGATCCCCAACGTATCTCCCTCCGGCCGCCTCCTGCAATAAGCACTAGCTAATGAAACAAGGTGCAAACACATCAGCACTTTCAGAAATGACTCTTCGAAGGCAGGTTCCCAAGTTCACGCTCATTCATTGGAAGAAATCATAGAATCTGCAGACCTTGGGCTTTTCCTAGGGAAGTCCCAGTTTAGAATCATAGCTGGCATCCTAAGTACCAAGCTTGTCTCAGGCCTGGAAGTTGTACGCATGGCTCAGACCCTAAGACTGAGGTTATTAAAACTCCCTGATTCCAGGTTCTAAGCTCCAGGAGGCAGCTGTCGTTCTTATCCATTGGCAGCTCCGGAGCCCAGGAGGGTATCTGTCCCTTGCAGGGGAAGGAACATCTGATGGAAAGAGCAGAACCTTCTGCAGTGAAGGTCTCCCTCCTTCCCGTCCCCAGGGTACATTCCTCGGAAATGCTGCAGTTTAATTTTTGGAGGTGTTTAATTTCTTCTCTCCCTTTTCCCCTCTGCTGTCTTAGGAAGGCAGCAAGGCTTTGTCCTCCTCACCTAAGGAACACTCCCACTGCAGCCCCACGCAGAAATTACTTGCAGGGCACTTCTAAACCAGCCTCCAGTTTCCTAAGTTCGAGCTCATGGAAAAGGCATTGCCGGACTTCCTGGGGGTGGAAGGGGAAGAGAGGGTGTGACTTTATGTGGGTAGGCAATGTCATGAGTTCACGTTATCTCGATATATTAGAATTTGCTAAAAAAAATAAATACATGGATAGCCATACCAATGGTATGTTGACATTGTCCACCAGAAAAAGTCTAAAGATGCTATTCAGTCAGGGAAAATACCTGACTGGCATGTTGGTTGCATGGACCAAGGGGACACCAGGGGACTAAAGCCCTCCTTCTGATCCCCTTTGAGGAGCCTCTGCATTTAGGAAGTGAGAGAGGAGAGGCTCCCCCAGCCAGGAAAGGGAATAGAGCTCAGGCACCCATGAGCAATACAGATTTCTGCCCTACTCTCTGGAAGAGCCCTGGGAAGGAATCCAGATACCACGGGGCTCCTGGGAATGCTGGACACTGGTCACTGGGGCCACAGGCCTAGACAAAGACTCCGGGCCCCACACAAGGCAGGGAAGTCTGAGCTATCCCCTATCCATCACACAGCTTGACAGGGAGCCCTCGGCAGGGACCACGATGCGCTGCCGTGCAAAGGTCTTAACCATTTCCCATGAAAATGAAGAGGAAATCGAACCCCTGTTTGTGCAGAGAGATGATAACTTCGATTCAAATTCATTCAATTTAAGAAAATAAAGAAATGGGCATTTCAGGGTTTGTGGACACATTAAAATTCACACCTGCCCCATGTCAATGCTAACTTTTGTATGTTGCCTCCTAAATGATTTTTCTGATGAAGACAGAAGATAAGGACAATCTATATCAAATGTGAATGCTGGTACTCCCACTCTGCACTCCTGGCAGACATTACTAATCAATCAATCTCCCCCTTTCCCCAACTACACACGAAAAGATGGAGCCACAAGAACTTCAGCTCAGGGCTCAGCAGCAACCAATTGGAACTGGTACAAAACAGGAATCTGATTTGCCTATCCTGCCGGAGGTGAGGCTGTAGCAGGGCGTAGCTCGCAGAATCATCCCCCAGTGGTCCTTCCCAGTGTGAGTTACCTGACAGGAGTGGAGAGTCACCAGGCAAGAAGATAAAACCGGAGGAGCTTGTCTGCCTGTACCTGTCCCCCTCCACTCCCCAGCTTAGGTCATCTTAGGGGTAGGCTTGCTTCAGCCCTGGGTCCTCCTAGGGTCTACTGTTTGCCCCCTTCATTGGCAGAGGTCAACAGAGACCCTCCGTCTAAGCATAAGGAGATCACGTATCACAAGAAGTGCCTCTCCCTGAGTGTCTTGCTTTGTGATTTTGTCAACAGGAAGTGCTTATAGGAGAACAGAGAATAGGAGAAGGAAGAGGCTTTCCTTCTGCTTCACAGTGCACCTTTCCCTTATGGGCCATCTCCTTCCCAGACTCAGTCCCACCAGCAGTCCCTGCTGCCCTTCTAACTTGGACAGGTGGCTCAGCCTTCTGTGCGCTGGGGGCCTCCTCTCCTGGCTGGGTCCCTGAAGCTTTAAAGGGGTCCTGGCTTCTTGTTGTGGCCTCACCATCCCCTGCTCAGCCTCTTAGCTCTCTAGCACCTGGGTCATCCATTCCCTATCTTGAATGATCTGTGTTTGATATATGTATCTGGGAAGAATGCAGCAATGACCCCTGATGGGTTATACAGGGAGGTTTTTTCTTTCTCTTGACTTCAACGTCTAGTGCAGGGATTATGAAAGCCTGTATCATCTTTGAAGGTGCTGCAGGTTGATGAAGACGGAGGGTCTCTGTTGACCTCTGCCAATGAAGGGGGCAAACAGTAGACCCTAGGAGGACCCAGGGCTGAAGCAAGCCTACCCCTAAGATGACCATTGCAAACCTGTTTCCCTTCTTGTTATCACGGAAATTTTAGAAAGCCTCATTTTAAATTGTTCAGCTATATGGAGAGGTTTGATTTCACTTTAGAAATGCATGGATCCCTTTCAAGGGTGACCTACTTCTAAGCCCTCAATTTTATTTTAATCTTTAGTTCCTTAAATGTGTCAAAAACAATGAAAACACGTGATCTCCTTATGCTTAGAGTTCCTGTAGAACTCTAAAGTCAAACGAAATTTTAAATTAAATACAAAAATACATAAAATATATACAATCTCAATTAACAGCATTGCTTTGACCTAGTGTTGATTTTTGTTTGCTTTTGGCTAACATGCAATTGCTTCTCTTAGCATGAATATATTTCCAATGCCTACCCTGTCGGCTCTATATCACCATACAGTAGGTGAGAAGGCAGTTCTATCATTTTTTTCCTGCCAAATTTCTGTAAAACCTTGACTAATACATGGAAATGCCCTTGGCCTACATTTGCCTGGACAACATCCTTTGTTACTAAGAAGATCTCCATTCTTTCCTCTTTAACCCAAAAGAAACATGGCGGACGGTATAATCTCAGGCCAGTACTCAACTGTGAAGTCAACATCAGATGTTTCACAGCCCTCTCATACTGATTCTTTGTGGTTTTCAGACTACTATGTTGAAAACAGAAAATAAACATTCTTATAGAGGCCCACTCTCTTTAGAGAGACAGCGCAAGCGAGACTGACCCTAAGGCCAAACGAGGACTGGTGGTAATGAATGGTGAGTAACCCCCCTGGAAAATTGGAAGAGGGAATGGAACTCCAGGGATTAGCTTCTGTCCTGTCCCACCACACAGAGATTCTCCCTCCTTTGAGAACCTTAAAGGATGTGGGCTTGCTTTTAGCCACAGAGCCTAGCAGCTTTCCTTACATTTTCATGAGCTTTAAGTATAGGAAATAAAAATGAGTCACCATGTTCGGGCTACCCTGATTGAGGCCATGTGCAATGCTGTGTACATCAGGGAAGGCTCAGGGAGGTGGAGCTGGTGAAATTAAAAGTAAATAGTAGGGGAGAATGACAGCACATAGACGTTTTGGAGGGAAGGAATCAAATAACTCTTTTTTGCTTTCATTTTCAGGACACAATAAAATAGGTATAATAAATGTGGCAATGCAGATAGAAACACTTGCACTGTTCCTTTTTGACATCAGCCTAATCCTGCACAGGCACACGTCATGAACCACACCAAAGATACTGGTATCATTTAAGGAAAGGCAATGTGTTCTCATGATCACTGTCTTTGGAGAGGGATTTAGCAAAGTTTAGGACACTGGCACCTCACAGCCCAACAATTCCTCTCTCATGTATAGACACGGGGAAGCTTTTGCCCATGAGCTAAGGAGATGAATATACGAATGATCATGGCAGTATTGTTTATAATGGCTAAAAAAGAAGTCTGCCCCAAGATGGTAAATTTATGACTTGTGGTATATTCATGTAATGTTATACCCAAGCAACTCATTCAGCAGGTAAAATGAATTAACTGTTATACAATGGTGAATACCATGTTGCTGACTCTCAGGTATAAACTGTTGGGTGAAATCAACAACTTGAGAAGAATTGGACACTTAGAACACTTACGCTAAGATACTATTTCTTGAAAGCATTACAATGTCCATACAGTGTTGTTTACTGTCTTATTTTTTGAGATAGGGCATATTTTCAGTAGAGATAGGGTCTTGCTCTTGCTCAGGTTAGTCTCCAACTCTTGAGCTCAAGCCATCCTCCCTCTTCGGCCTCCTAGAATGCTGGGATTACAGGTGTAAGCCCCTGTGTCCAGCCTGTTTGTTTCTGATTATAAACATTTTACGACAAACATTTTTAATAAAAAATATGAATAAAAGTATAAGGATAAATACCAAATTCAAGACAGTGGTGATTTGCGGCAGGGAGAGGGAGAGTGTAATGGGGGCAGTCCTAGGGGTTTCTACTCCATCGGCAATGTTTTATTTCTCAAACTCGGTGATAGCCACATGGGTCTACATGCTTTGTATATTTTGATACCTGAACTAAGTCCTAACAAATAAATCAGCTGTTGTATGTAAAAGTCAACTCTGCTTAGAAAACACATTAATGGAAACATTTGACACTTCCATGGACTCTTGGATGCCTCTAGAATGCGGCTTGTAATCTCAAGCACAAGTCTTACTCAACAACCTCATGGGGTTTCTTCATCTCAGAGCCCTCTTTATCCTTTGTTATGCTATCAAGTCTCTTTTCATGAGAACTCCAGTCAGTTAATTGCAATGTGCTTCATAGCAATCTAGGCAGGTGTTTTTCTTTTTTTATTTTAAAGCAGAAACACCCTTGTTTAACGTAGTTGCTGTTATTGCTGTAGTAGTCCACTGGTTCACTTGTTGCTCCTGGGATCAGAGCAGAGGGACACATTGGTTCCAACTCCTCACCCCTTGGAGCCCGGGCTGGGGGCACTCAGGTCTACAAGTTCAGCAAAAGTCTAGACTGGATCTAAAACTAAGTTGCAAATCATCTCCCCCTGTGCTCCTCAAGGGAGGTGCCAGAAGTCACGGCAGTCCACCAAGGTCACATCAGTTGCTCCCAGACTGTGGGACCTGGACCCCAGACAGAGATCCCCCAAGTCTTTGCCCTGGCTCGTTGCCTATCTCTGCACCCAAATGGAGCCCACAGCCTCCTGCTGTCTGGATTCTCCTGCACCCTTCTTCCTGAGGAATGGGGTCACTATCACCTCGATGTCATAATGTGAACACCACCAGCCATGACACAAACATGGGAGGCATCTGGTGCAGTAGAAAGAGTGTAGGATTGGCAGTCAAGGGTTCAGTTCTTGGTTTTACCCCCAGCGGCTATAAGGTATAGGTGTAGAATGAGGAATAACAGGTTACTCAGGTGTAGAATGAGGGAGAACATCTAATGTGCTGATAGCAGTGGCTAGAACTCAAATGGCAGCACTGTCCCCATCACCCAAGAGTCCAGCCAGCACAGCATTGACATGGCCCTTATTGTAGGTGACCCCCACTACTCTGGTTAAGGTGAAGGCCACCTGGTCTCAGCAAATGCCACTCACACACCTGTAGGTGAGTTTTAGTCTTCTATTGTATAGCACTGTAAACTGCGCATGTGAGGGACCTACCGTAGGTTGTGCACTGGCACTTAGGCTCATCTCATGTCTGATGATCTAAGGTGGAGCTGAGGGGGTAACACTAGCACTAGGGAGCGACTGCAAACACAGATTATTAGCAGAGAGGTTGGACTGCGCAGAGACCATAATAAATCAATTGCTTGCAGATTCATATCCAGACCATCCTCCCTACCCCCCAGTCCATGAAAAAATTGTCTTCTATGAAGCCAGTCCCTGGAGCTGAAAGGGATGCGGACTTGAGGCAGATACCTAATGAATGAAACTGACAAGCCTGAGAACTTCACCTTCAGGTAATGCTTTTACCTTTTCCAACAGGTACCTGTTGAATGACCAGGTTGCAGGTAACAGACACGTATAGTAGGTGATGTGTGTAACAGTGCAGGCCTAGGAAGAGAACACTCTAAGTCTACTCTTCAAGTTGGGGAAGGATTTTTGGAAAAAGTAGAGTTAACTTTGGGGGTCTAAGGGACTTTCATGCTAACAAAGAGGAGAGTGGAACCCAGCCAGAAGCCATGGTGTGGGCAGTGACAGAAGGATAAGGAAACCAAAGCCTTCTGGGGAAGCATGAGGCATGCCAGAGTGTGATACCCCCAAAGCAGTTGCAGGTGCTGAGGCTGGACAGACAGGCGAGGGCCTGGTCACTCAGGGCCTTGAATGTCATGTCAGACAGAGACATTTCCTCCTGTAGACAACGAGAGCACCTAGAGAAAACTGTCAGAAGACAGATGACATGAGAAGATTTGTGTCCTGGGACAGCAGCTGTGTTGGTGATGGACAGAGGGGTGAGCCTTGGAGCCCAGGAGCCCAGTTAGGAGGCAAAAACTCAGTCCGAAGGTGGCCTCTTACTCCTGGAGCTTGCCCATGTGGTGAAGGGGAAGGCACAGACAGGTGCTAGACACCCTGCAAAGATGAAGCAGCAGGGTGTGCAAACTGACTGAATGTGAGGAGGAAGGGAAGAGGCGCGTGTGGAGAGCCAGGGCTGTGGTGTGGTGCCTGGAGGGAGTGGGCTGCACTTCAGTGAGACAGGGGGCATAGAGGTGGCACGTGACGAGGTCACACTTACAGTTAGTGTCTCTGGAGCAACTGGGGGTTGATGGAAGGAATAAAATCAAAAGAGAAAACCTCCTTGGGTGTCTAGCCATGAAGCGTGGGAGAGTAAATGTCTGTTTCAGGGATGCGGCAAAGAAATGTCATTCAACCTATAATGCAAACAACATTCTGAGTTTACATTTTCTAACAGCTACATTCAGTAGCATTTCTATACACCAAGAATAGCTGGAAAGAAAAAAAGAAAAGAAATCAAGAAGGCAATCCCATGTACAATAGCTATAAAAATATAAAATACCTAGAAATACATTGAACCAAGGAGATGAAAGGCCTCTGCAAGGAAAACTATAAAACCCCGATGAAAGAAATTGAAGAGGACACAAACAAATGGGAAAACATACCCAGGCTCAGGAACTGAAAGAATAACGTCATTCTCTGTTAATAATGTCAAAATGATCATACTGCCCAAAGCCATCTACAGATTCAGTGCAAACCCTATCACAGAAGTAGAAAAAATAATCCTAAAGTTTATATGGAACCTGAAAAAGAGCCCAAGTAGCCAAAGCAATACTGAGCAAAAAGGACAAAGGTTGAAGTAGGTAAACGCATTAAACTGCATTGTAAATTCCATCATGTTTTTTCGTAATATCCCTGAGACAGACAACATTTACTCTCCCATGCTTCATGGCTAGACACCTGAGGAGATTTTTTTCTTTTGATTTTATTCCTTCCAGCAACCCCTGGTTGCTCCAGAGACACTTACTGTAAGTGTGACCTCGTCATGTGCCACCTCTATGTCCCCTGTCTCACTGAAGGACAGCCCACTCCCTCTAGATACCTCTACATGACTCCAAAACACACTACAAAGCTATAGTAACCCAAACATACTGGCATTAGTATAAAAGCAGACACATAGACCAATGGAACAGAATAGGGAATCCAGATATAAACAAACCTATGCGTTTACAGCCAACTGATTTTCCATGAAAATGCCAAGAACATACATTGAGGAAAGGACATTCTTCAATAAATGGTGCTTGGAAAACTGGATATCAACATGCAGAAGAATAAAACTAGACTCCTGTCTTTCCCCATATACAAAAATCAGCTCAAAATGGATTGAAAACTTAAATGTTAAGACCCTAAGCTATAAAACTATACAAGAAGAAACCACAGGGGAAATACCCCAAGACGTTGTACTAGGTAGGAAAAGGTTTTATCACAAAGACTTCAAAAGCACAGCAACAAAAACAAAAATAAATGGGACTAGTAAATACGTTATAATAACTATAGCAACTATTATAGTAACTATAGGCAATGTTTATTATTAATATATAAACCAAAAACTTCTACACAGCAAAGTAAACAATTAAAAGAATGAAGACAATTTGAAACCTATTCATCTGACAAGGGACTAATACTCAGAATATCAAAGCAACTCAAACAATACCGAAAAAAACATCCCATTAAAAAGTGGGCAAAGGATCTGAATATATAATTCTCATAAGACAAAATACATACGGACAAGAGGTACATGAAAAAATGTCTGACATCTTTACTTGCTAGTGAAATGCAAATCAAAACCATAATGAGATATCATCTTATCCCAGTTGGAATGGCTATTATCAAAAAGACAAAAAAATGACAAACTCTGGCAAGAACACTGACATGAAAGAACTCTTATACGCTGTTGGTAGAAATGTAAATTAGCACCGCCATTGTGGAAAATAGTATGGAAATTTCTCAAAAAATTAAAAATAGAACCAGCATTCCATCCAGAAACTCCACTATTGTGTTGTTATCCAAAGGAAAAGAATCAGTGTATCAAAGGGTAGCTGGACCCCCATGTTTATTCCAGCACAGTTTACAATGTCAAAGAAATGGAATCAACCTGAGTATTCATCAACAGATGAGTGGATAAAAGAATACTATTCAGCCATAAAAGAAATGAAATCCTGCCATTTGCAGCAGCATTGATAACACTGGAGGTTCTGTTAAGTGAATAAGCCAGCCACAGAATGACAAATGTTGCATATTCTCATTCATATATAGGAGCCAAAACATATTGATTTCATGGAGAAGGAGAATAGAAAGACAGACACCAGAGGCCAGGAAGGCTGAATGGGGCAAATGAATGAAGAGAGGTTGCTTAATGGGTACATTAAGACCTGTCTGTTACATCCCAAGCAGGAAGAGTCTGTTACATCCCAACCATTAACATATGGTTAGACAGAAGAAATAGGTCCTAGAGTTTGATAGCATGGTAGGGTAATGGTATCTAACAATATATTGCATATTTATTTCAAGATATCTTGAAGAGAAGATTGAAAATATTCCTAACACAAAGAAATGGTAAATGTTAGAGGTGAAGGATATCCTAAGTGCCCTAATGGGATCATTGCACGTTGTATGCACACATGTGCCAGAATATCACATGTACACCATAAATATGTGTGAGCATTGTATATCAGTAAACAAGACAAAGTATTAAAAAGGCAAAAATACTTCTCATAGTATATTCACGTTATATACATTATAATTGTATAGTATATATTTTACATAATGAATTTTGCCAAAATATATCCAGTATTATCAAATTACCATGTAATGAATATTGCTTAAAAAGTGTATAAAAGATACACACTTTTCCCATTACATCTTCAAAGTCTTCTGTATTTTACATACTTACAGCACATCTGAATTCAGATTGGCCACATTTCAAGTAGTCACATGCGGTCAGTGGCCGCTGTGCTAGGCAGGGAAGCGTTCACTGATTTATTGGATCAATTACAGAAGGCACCAGACTGGGACTCACCTAATACAGGTAATGTAGCAATGGCGACTAATTGCTTGTTTTGAGCGGGTAGTTGCTCCCCAGTGCGACTGTGTAACTGGGATTTTAGCACAGCCTGGGATCTGTGGTACTAGCATATTTGGTGGCGTGAAGACCCTAAGTGCTTTGACCCTCATGGTTAAGAGCGGATGGTCACAGGCAAAAGATGAAGTCGCTCAGCACTCTCAGGATACAGGACGGGTCAGAGAGAGGGCGCGTGGGGCTATGAGAACAACAGGGCTGAACCGTCCAGTTAACTTGGGCCTTGACCACATTTTCCTCTCAGTGAATTAATATCCATCTCGAGTTTCTCTGTTTCTTTTGCCATTTGCAGCGTTGCATCAGATCTCCTGCTTGACTTAATTGTCCTCCTTTGGGGATTTCTTTGGCTAGTTGCTGTACGTACCAGGGCACTAGTAAGCTCAACCTCTACCCATACAGACATGCCCAAGAGCCTTCCCCAAGAAATAGCCGCGATTTACTCAATCTATAAAATAAATTAAAAGTTGCTTCAGAACCTCAGGCTGATACACAGACCCTCCCCCATTCTCACCACACATACAGGCTTATCTTTTAGAATTTCCTTCGTAAGCATTAATTTCAAAATCGAATGACAGCTACCCACAGGCTACGTAGGAATCTCCAGCCAAAAATCTAAAGAGACCGAAGAATGATGGAACATCCATGTCTGTAAAATTGGGGGTTATTACAGTTCTCAAAGTGGATTTTTTGAAGTTAGTCTTTAATCTTCGTCAAGTTTCACGGTATCCTATGCTATATTTTCTAAACTGATTTCTCAAACGTGAAAGACAGTATTTTACTTTGAAATTTTAGGAGCAATGACTACATTTTAGTCTCCCCACTTATAAAATATGTCCGAGTTCTTGCTCTTTGTATAAGATAAAGGAGACCTTCTGGGGCTTAATTGGATCCTCCTGAAGGCATTTTTATCCCTTTGAAGACACTAAGTTATTACTATTATCATAATTCCTTTTGAATATCAATGTGGAGTTAATTTACCCGCTTGCTATCACCCCCTTGGATTAAAAGCATTGCCCTTAGAGAAAAGTAATTCAGCTTTTGGAAAAACCATCTCCTGCTTCCAGCTTCGAGAGCTTGTGCTCAGATTTGTCTGCAGGGGAAACTGATTGGGTTTGCTTTGTCTTGTTTGCGGACCCCTGTTCACACTTTCTCTCTTGTTTGTGTAACTCTGATGGAAGGGGATGCGTTCATTGCCTGAGCTGCAATACAGGCCCTTAATAAATGCTTGCTGGGAGAATACGGGCCCTTAATAAATGCTTGCTGGGAGAATATGGGCAACGAGATAGGAGAAGCTGCAGGAGACTTTTCTGAGCCCCAATTCTGCTGCTTGGGATGGAACAGACAGGTCTGATCGCAAAATGAACAGAATTGCTATAAATAAGCTAACACCCCCATTTTTGTGACATCAGAAGTCCCCAGACATTCCCGCCCCCAACTGTGTTCCCTTGGTCCCGCCACACTCAATTCCAGCTGAATTACACACTGTGCGGATAATTCACTGGCTTCAGGCTCTCAGCATCTCTTTTTTCCCAACTGAGTGAACATCTGGCTCTGCCAGGGCAGCCCCGACCAGCTCCCTGGGGTTCTGTTTTCCCCTCTAATGAAGCCCATGGCCATTGCCTTTCCTCCTTCACGGGGCTACCCAGTGGCTTCCACAGACTGCACGGATCTCCTGGGTCCACAGGCACGCTACTGGCATGCGACAGAAAAGCCGGTAAAGCAGCCGCAGCTTTGCAAGCCTGACAGCAACGCGCAGGTGTGTGTGGTCTCTGCCCAGGGCTTTCATCTGCCTCCTGGGCATGGAGCTTTTGAGTCCTGAATTTGCCCAGACACGATCTTCAAGCACCATTGGGAAGTAGGCGAGGTGCCTGGGCTGGGTGGACCGGGCAGGGGGTTCCTGACGCCTGTGCCAGTGCTGGCCACTGTGTCTGGTCCCCGTGCCAGGTCACCATCGCTGGTCCTTGTACCTGGTCCCCGCCTGTGGTCACTGTCCCTGGTCCTGGTCCCTGATTCCTGTGTCTGACCCTTGTCCCTGGTCCCTGTCCTTGGTCCCAGTGCTTCACTTCCGAGTGGGCCCAGGGAGCACATGGCATCCAGAGGCAAACAGAGCCAGAGAATTCTGGGTTCAAATCCCACATTCCCTAAGCCCATGTCTGCAGACCTGAGGAACTTAGCTCTCTTACTGATAAAATGTGGCCAAAATTACCTACTTTATAAAATTCTTATAAGGATTAGATGTTTAAAAAAAAAATTGCTGTTATAGTAAATGCTTAACTACCATGTATTACCATGCTTAATTACCAATTATTAAAACATCACTTAAGATATATATTAAATTTTACAATATATCAAAATATTCAATATATATGTATATTTTTGAGACAGAGTCTCACTCTGTTGCTCTCGGTAGAGTGCTGTGGCATCACAGCTCACAGTAACCTCCAACTTTGGGGCTTAAGCGATTCTCTTGCCTCAGCCTCCCGAGTAGCTGGGACTACAGGCACTCACCACAATGCCCAGCTACTTTTTTTAACAGTTGCCACTGCTATTTTTTAGCTGGCTGGGGCCAAATTCAAACACAGCATCCTCAGTATATAGAGCTGGCGCCCTACCCACTGAGACACAGGCACCGCCCTCAATTAATATTTTTATTATAGAATATAACCAACACCAATGTTGCATAAAAATATATCCACATGTTATATCAATACGTTAAGATAATCTACACCTTACCATATATTAAATACTAATATAAGATAGTAATAATTATACAATATAAAATAGACAACCATTTTAAATTGCACACAAACTTTATTGACACTGGACACCCTGTATAATAGGCTATTATGATAATATATTTTTGTAGTGTACTAACGTTATTATTGTTAATGTACAGTTAAAGTATGGATTAATATTGTCTTGTAATCATGCAAGGAACTATCTTGTTTTACTGTTTTTATTTTTTATTTATTTTATTTTTTTTGTTGTTGTTCCAGTTTGGCTGGGGCCGGTTCGAACCTGCCACCCTTGGTATATGGGGCCGGCACCCTACTCACTGAGCCACAGGCGCCGCCCTGTTTTACTGTGTTTAGCTAATATCCTCCATTTTTTGAGATACATTAGAAATAAAATAAAGTTAGCATTTTTTTTCCAACTTGCCTAAAGCAAACCCAGCCTTATTTCCTCTGGAAAATTGTCATTTGCTTTTCCAACATTAGTAAAGTCATGTAAGACAGTTAAGGTTCTGAGTATAAGTCAGGGAGAACACCTGGACCCGGACCGGAGTCAACGACAGTCTTTGCTTCTCGTGTCTCCACCATAGTCCCTTAACCCTGGCAGTTGTTCAAACCTCAGCAAATGTTTATTAATAATAACTCAAAAAGATTGGAATGGGAAAAGGAAAACAACAAGCTGCCTACCCATCATTTCCCCCTGAGTATTCTGCCTATCGACCTCCCGCTGTGGAATTCGCCCATCCAATTTTGTGGACATAGTTCTACACTGGTTCTAACCAGCTACTCTGGCCTTTATGCCTGGTATTTGTCAACCCCTATGAGCCCTGGGGAACCCCTAGCTCTGTGCTCATGTGGATATATGTTTAGTGAAGGCCTGAAGTTTCTCTGCACCCTGCTATGTACTAAGTGTACAAGGGTGAGCAAAATATAGTGGGACAATTACACACTTAGAAGAACTAAGACCTGGTATCCTATAGATCAGTAGGGTGATTAACATTAATTGATCGTGTATTTAAAAATAGCTAGAAGACAATAATTTGAATCTGCCCGGCATGAAGAAACGATGAGCATTTGAGGTGATGGATGGCCCAATTACCCTGATTTGATTATACGAATGTATCAAATTATTATGTGTACCGGAAAATATGTACATCTAATGCATATCAATAAAGAAATAAAAACAAGACTGGGCACAGTGGCTCACACCTATAGTCCTAACACTCTGGGGGGCCAAAGTGAGTAGATCATCTGAGGTTAGGTGTTCAAGACCAGCCTGAGCAAGAGCAAAACGCATCTCTACTAAAAATAGAAAAAAATAGGGTGTTGTGGTGGGTGCCTATAGTTCAGTTACCTGGGAGGCTGAGGCATGAGGATCTCATGAACCCAAGAGTTTGAGGTTGCTGTAAGCTATGATGCCATGACCCTTTACCCAAGGTGACAGAGTGAGACTCTGTCTCAAAAATAAAATACCGTATATACTCGAGTATAAGCCGAGTTTTTTTGGCACAAAATTTGTGCCGAAAAACCCAAACTCGGCACAAATTTTGTGCCAAAAAACCTCGAGTATATACGGTAAGAAAAATAAAAAGAAGATATAGCAAAGTGTGCTTTTGAAAGGCTCACAAACCATTGCAAGAGACAGCAAATAAATACATGATTGTTCAGAGTGGGTAAAAGGCTTGAAACAAGGCAGGCAGAGTGTGCTGTGGGTATCCAGTTAAGTCTTGAGGCCTCAAGGATTTCTCAGAGGAAGCGCTTCCAACCTGTCACTTAAATGGTTAAGTTGGAATCAGCAGGGTGGGTGGGCACGAGAGATTAGCACCTTAGTGTTGTAGCACTGGTCTGGAGGCTGAGAAGTACAGCACACTCAGAGAGCTCAAAATGTTCCCCAGAGGTGAAAGGATCCTCTGCATGGGAGTCCTCCAACCTTTTGACAAAAGTGTGGATCCTCTGAGCTCCACCTCCCATCCATTTAATGAATTCAGATCTCTGAAAAGAAGCCTGGAAACCTGCACTTTTTTTTGTTAAGTCATAAACACATAGTTGGGGGACTTGAAGGTGCAACTGAGACCTGAACTGCTAATGTAGAATGTCGTGGGGGGGAGGCCAAGACTGCTGAGGCAGGTGGGTGGGTGAGGGTCAGCTCCTGAACAGCCTGGAGGTCCAGGGAGACCCTCAGACCTTGTTAGGGTCACAGGCAGTGGTGCTGATAAGTGAGCAACAGTGGGCTCTGGGGTGGGCTCTGGGGTGGGATTTGGGGTGGGGTGACTCGCAGTTGGCCCACTTCTGGGTAGTAAAAACTATACTAATGATCACATGAGATAATGAGCATCCAACTTTGTAAGATCTACAGTGCAAAAGGAAGGCTGTTATTCTTTTAAGGAGGGGATGCATTTCGGCTTATGCTGAATCTGTGGTCCTCCTTAAATAATCCATCTATCATAATCATTTGGTATGAAAGGTCTTATTGCAATGAGAGCTGGTTTCCTCTATGAAGGCATCTGTTTTATGGTAACATTTTTGAGCTGTACCTCAGCAGGGACCTTGCAGGCAGGAAGACCCTCCTTCTGTGTTTCAGCTAACAGCATTATCCTAGAGATGGGCTGCCTGCTTCCCCCACTTGTTCATGACAATGAACATTCATTTCAAACATTTGTCATGAGCTTTGCATTTCTGTGCATAATTATCCCTCTGTTTGTTCACACATTGATAATAGCCATAGCTAACATTTATTGTGGTGTGCCAAGACCTTGTAGACATGTACATATTTACTTCTAACAATGACTTACAGGTCCTATTACAATATGCATTTTATACATGCGGACACTGAGGCTCAGAAAAGTTCCACCTTAGCAAGTGACAGAGCTAGAATCTGAACCCAGGGAGTTAGATTGGAGCAGGCCAGTCTGCCTGTCACATTTCCTTTTCATGAACTAAATGAAGTGTCTATAGCCCTCAACTTTCTTTCCACAGCTCACACTCTCCTTAAAAATGATGGTTTTGAAAAAGAATAAAGCTCCTTCCTGTTTGCACCCAAATGAGTTCAGCAGTTCAATAAACGTGACACTTGCTTCATACACAAACCTCTTTCCGGCTTTATGGCTTTACGGTTAAGATCTCACAGCACCATAAAAACATGGAGTGTCTGAATCAGTTTCTCCTGCTTCCCAGGTAGGATCAGACCTTTTTAGGTAGGATTATACCTTACCTATCTCTGACGCCTCCTGATGGTCTCAAATTTTCTTAGGAAAGCCTTTCGTTATCAGGAAACATTTCCTTGAGGTTAGTCTACACCTGTCACTCTTCACAAGTCTCCGCTCCTTCAAGTCTTCATTAACATAAAGTACAGGCTGTCATTGGCCTGTGTATGGATGACCTTGTGTGGTACTTTGTGTATTTGAGGCAATTATCAAGCCCTCCACAATCTTACCCCATTCAGGCTAGACCATCCCTTAGTCTGTTAGGGACTGTTGATTCTTGGAGTTCTTTAAGTGATTTTAATATTTTATCAAGTGCAAGCATCAAGTAGGTGGAACACAGTAGGTTATTCCAGCCTCTATCCTCCATGGAGCATTGGCAAAGTTTTAAGCAAATCTAGCATAATTCTAAGTGATTTAAAGGGTTTCATTCATTGCGTAATAATTTTCCTAAAGAGCCACAGAGACTTTTTTTTTTTTTTTTTTTTGGAGACAGAGTTTCATTATGTCACTCTCGGAGAGTGCTGTGGTGTCACAGCTCACAGCAACCTCCAACTCCTGGGCTTAAGCGATTTTCTTGCCTCAGCCTCCCAAGTAGCTGGGACGACAGGCGCCGGCCATAACACCCGGCTATTTTTTGTTGCAGTTGTCATTGTTGGTTAGCTGGCCCAGGCCAGGTTCAAACCTGCCAACTTCCATGTATGTGGCTGGTGCTGTGAGCAGTGTGTTATGGGCATCGAGTCTTAGCTGTACTTTTTAAATTCTTTCTTTTGCTATCTTGCCTGTAATTTTAGAATTTTGTTATCTTACATCTGTATATCTAATGTGCTTCCAAAGTTGCAAAACGGTCTAGAAAGGGAACATTCTTGAACTAACTCTATCTACATGTGACAATGATTTATCCCCTGGGACATAAGAGCCAGGCCTTGGCTGGATGTGATTCTTGTGCTAATTTCAAATGCTCATTCTTTATAAGAACACTTTCCACTTCCCTTAATTGCCCCCTCATAAAATAGCCCCAGGCTCTCCGAAGACTTCCTTTAGAAAGTTTCTTTAGGACACAAATCAGAAGCTGCTCCCTTAAAAAAGTGACTGAAGTGCAGTAAGTGATACGATGTCTTTGTGACAGAACTAAAACAGGTTCAGAGGGACAGAAAAAGACTCCTTCCCTGAGGAGGCAGGTCATTGTAAATTGAGAGCTTGTATGAAAGGCAGAAGTATTGGAGTATTCTGAAAACTCTAATTAGCGCACTAAATAGTTACTAAACTTTTTTAAAGTTAGAATTTTATCCCTTCTAGAGGCTAATTCCAATCCATTCTAAAACAGAGCTGTGATCTTGTTTGGATATAAAAGATGGCCCCAGGAGCAATCCATCTTTCCTCCCCTCTCCTTCTCTGCCCTCTCATCTTTCTTTTATTCAACCCTCTCTTCCTTTTTATCTTCTCTGGATGCTGCGTGTTCTCCAGAATGGGATCCTTACAGCCGTACACAGTAAAGCCTTGACCCGATTTCCCGTGGCCTTTACCGAGGTGCTCACTGCAAATTTTGCAGCAATCATTGGCAAAGCAGGAATCACAGGCAATTGAACCCGCGGAGAATTTCTTGCCAGCCTTACTCACTGGAAGCAGTGCCCGGAGGATTAGAGAGAATTAAGGAGGTCAGACGATTAAAAATAAAATTTTAAAAAAGGCACATTTAAAAAGTGCACAAAGATGATGAATTATGAAATTATTGCCTTTACTCTCATGGAAAAAATGACTCAATCAGTTTCTCCCTTTTCCCCTTCTTTTCTTTTCTCTTCTTCCTCCCTCTCCCAATCCTAGCTTCCTCCGCAATCATCATGTATGGTGGTTGGGATGCCAAGATCTGTGTCACGGCCTGCCAGGAGGCCAGTTAGACATCTATCCACCAGCCTGGAGACTCTTTTAAATTGCATTATATAGAGAAAAAAAGGAATAAGTGGTGTGCCTAAGTGAATGCAGCCTAAGTGACACGTAGCAGAGCTCAGGCTGCGTGTCACTGACAGTGCACCCACTGTGACCAGCAGAGGCCAGCTGCCACCCTGTTTCTAGGTGCATCAGCGTGGCCGTCCACCCAGGAGACAGGGCCCGTTCAGGTGCCCTCATGGCAGCCACCTTGATTTCAATGCTCATGAACATCGCACTCGCCCCATTTTGCCACTTCCAGTTAATCTCATGCATATTTATGTGCCAATTATGCAAATCCCAAGATAAAAATGCATTAAGCACCCATGATTTAGACTGGTTAAGTCCATTACATAGCATAATGAAATTACTGTGTGATGTCCAATTTACCTCAACACTTGCTTTCAACTGTCCGGGAGTTACTAAGGAACCGTAACACACCAAAATTTAGCTCCAGGAGGCTTTCTTTGTCTAACCCACCACAATACTAGGAATCAGAAACTTCAAACTAAATCCTCAGGAAAGGGAGACGAAATTCCCCTTAGACTTACCAAGGCATAACATAGTCAAAGCTTAAGAATGCCAATACATTGTCATTGATAACATCTTGGATACATTAAAAACATTGCTGGGCAATTTAACAACATAGGACAGGACAATTTAGGGACTAAACTCACATCTCATCAATGGGACCTCCTCTCGCAGTGTCACTTGAGTCTTGTTGCCTGAGTCATGAGATGATACTGTAGGTTACTGAATTCAAATGTGATTTAAATTTCCAATGTGGAAATCCATTTCCAGTGTCAGAAATAAAGAGATTCAAAAAGAATTCCCAGAAGCAATTTAAAACACACAGATACATATATACACAAATTTCTTGAAACCTAAAAACTAAATGATTTGAATGAGTCCATTTGCCACGCAGAGGTTTTACGTTTGAACATCGGTAGGACCAAAGCCCCTATACTTTCTATGTTCACTGGATACATGATGGTCAAGGAATAAACCAGGATGGGAAAGAAACAGATAAATGTATGAGCAATCTGACCCACTGACATTCATTCCCACACGCTTGTAGAACATGCCATTGTCATCGGCTCAGAGTGTGATTTACGCAGGACCTGGGTCCTGATATATCTGCATAGGGAACTCTTCTCAAAGTCCACCAGAGCCTTTTGTGCGTGACGTTATGAGCACAGGTCTGTAGGCCTGCTAGGCGCTGGAGAGTGCACTGTTCCAGGACAGTTTGTACAAAGCAGCGATTTCAAAAGCTGGTCAGATGGCAAAGGATGGTACCAGCCCCTAAAGCATTCAAACCTCATCCTCTCAGTAAGAGGGATTGGGAAGCCCCTGCCATTTGCCATGATCTTTGCCGTGGGAGGGTATATGTGAACTCGCACCTGCTGTCTCTACACCACCTTGGCTTGAAGTATGCTACCCGCACACAACAGGACTTCAGCGATATTCTCAGCAAGAACAAATGGGTCACCAAGCAACTCTCAAAGATCAAGCAGCCAGGAGGGGCTGGAGTTAGAAGCTGTGTAACAAACTCTCACTTGAGGCTGTTCTTCCAATGAATGACTCCCACACTATTGGTGAAATATGACAGAAAGAGAGGGAGTTCTCCCAAGGGGTAGGGTGCTTTCATGTACAAGACCTACTTTGAACATTCTCTGAAAACATCATCATCACCATGAACTAGAAGGGGGAAAAGAAATCTCCCATGACAAGAGTGTATTTGTGTCCATATTACTACACAGGGCATCAAAAAGACGAGGGTAATCAAAGCCTTATTCCATTGGTTTGAACTCCAATGCTTTAGAGAGTTCTTTGCCCCTGATTTTTTTTTTAAATTTCTAATTAAGAAAAGTAATATGTCGGGTGGTGCCTGTGGCTCAGTAAGTAGGGTGCCGGCCCCATATACCGAGGGTGTAGAGTTCAAACCTGGCCTCGGCCAAACTGTAACAACAACAAAAAAATAAAATTAAAAAAAAAAAAGAAAAGTAATATGTCTAACATCATTTAAAACTTTTGGTGCCATCCATTTAGAGTTATAGGTGGATGTAGCAGATACCATCGTCTCAGCTTGTAATGGAAAACCCCATGTTCAAAGCATCCCTTCCTCAAGCGAAAAAGCAAACTCCAGCCAAGCAGAACAAGTGCTCAGGGTCTCCGGGAGACGATTCTCCAGCTCCCCGTGAGCATTTTCTAAATGTTCTAGGACCAAGTTCAAGATGTCAGGGTAGCACAGCGCTCTGAAATCCTTTCTGTAGGTCTGCTAGTTTTCCGAGAACACGCTGGCTTACAGAATGCATTAACCTACTTTCTGCACAGAGGATTCCCCGTCTTCCTGCTCCGAAGAAGAGGAGGTGGAAGGAGGGTATTTCGAGGGGGGCTGGGCATGCTCTTTGCCTGAAACGTGTTACTCTTCCTGCTAAACGGCTATGCAGCCTGAGAAATTGGCTCCCTCCTGCACACCGGCAGCTCCGAGGGTTGCACGGCCCCAAAACAAGAGTGAATGGAAATCCTGCTAAAATATGGCTGTCTAATCAAGCGAGAGCGAACTCATTTACCGAGACTCCCATTGTCCAGGCTGACAGATGGCCCGCTCCCCTCTGCTCTCCCACCGCCCACGAGGCCACCTCCCGGGCAAGCCTATTCTTTGAGAGATCCCGTTGCAATCGCAGGCAGCCTAGTTCTGACATAAGACAAAAGCAGCCGAGCCTCCCATGCACACAGCTTTCTCTGCGCCTCCCCGCAGAAGGGAAGGGAACCCGAGATCCATCCCCTTACCTTCGTCCTCATCGGAGACAGAAGCCCTTCCATGTTGGCGGAAGCCTCATGCCAGTTTCTCTCCTCTGCAAGTTACTCTCCCTGCCTGCCGCCCTTAAGCATCCCACACGAAGAGAGCCACGTCCATGTCGGAGCCGCCGGGGGCTCCGCGCTCCCGGGTGGCGCCGCCACCGCGTCTAACTTGAATCCCCAGCGCCCGGAGCGCGCTGCGCCCGGAGCAGCCCGCGCTGGTCCTCGCCCTGGTCCCCTCTCGCTTTCTCCCTCTCCCGCGCGCTCTCTCCTCCCTCTCTCTCCTCCCTCTCTCTTTCCATAATCTGCCTACAGCTCTCCGTGTACCCTGCTCCCTTGACAAATGATCCCCGTCTTAGGTAGCGCGTTTGAGCCAAGAAAAGTGATTTGATCCAAGCCACAGGGAACCGCAAGGCAGCGAAGCCCCAGCATCCCCCCGCCCCCACCCCCACCCCTTGGCTCTGAGGCTTGTTCTCTCTGGGGCTGCCAGCGCCACTTCATTCATTCATTCATTCATTCCTCTTTTAAGAAACGGGACCGCCACAGGAACAGGTCTGGCTGACACCATTACTCAGCTGCTTTTCTGATTTGTGCGCAGAAAGCTGAGAAAGAAATCCTTCTGCTTGGATATTTCTAAACACCCATCTTTACCCCGTATAGATATAACATCTGGGTAGTTCACTGGATGTTTTTTTCTGCATCTTAAACAGATGTTTAGAAGCACTTAGCCATAGTCCCTTCTTAGAGAAAGTTTCGAGAATGGATTTATGGACTCCAAGCCTGAGCAGTTGAACCTTACATAGTAAGAGTGTGTGAGCGTGCGTGTATGGGTGTGTACATGTAGTACCCAGAGTTCCAAATAAATCAGTGAGGACTGTTTCATTGGGCACTTAGAAAAGGGAGATGAACAAAGAAAAAAATGGCAAAGAGTCAGAGCACAATGATGTGGACAAGACGCAATTTTCCTGAACTTCCTTGTGCTCTATGGAAATAATTCAGTATCCCTCCTTCAACTACTAGCTAATAGCTTCTCCTTAATCATAGCTAAGCACACCTAGGCTGTCACAAAGATGCCAGGACACTTTTGCACCATATACGTGACACACACATGCCCTGTGTGAACTGGTTAAGGCCCTGTAGGGCTAATGTCCCCTGTGCCTTGTCCCTGGAATGGAACATGTCCCTCTTCCCATCTGTGGCTCTCGTGATTCCCAACACATCTAGCAGCTGGGGTGATGGAGACACTGTCCTCCAATGGGAAATCACTGGCTTACCCCCAGACCCTGCCTCCCCCTTCATTGGTGTTTTCATCCCTCATTAACCCACTTTCACCCGCTCCAGTTCATGCGTCTCTATCCTAAAGATCTTCATTATCTACACCAACTATGTTACCCCAATTCACCCTCTTAGCTCCTCTTGAATTCTTAACCTTTTCCTACTTCACCTTAGGTACCTGGCAGCAACCTCATTCTCATTCAACCAGACACTTAGATCCTTAGACCAGAGTCTTAACATCCTGACAAATCTTCAGTAGTCTCAACATATTCTATGCAATTCCCTATCTTTTTATAAAGCATTCTGACCATTTCTGGGGACTTCTGGAACTTATTTTGTCTTTTTTTTTTTTTTTTTTTTTTTTTGAGACAGTGTCTCACTATGTTGCCCTTTGTAGAGTGCCAGGCCGTCACAGCTTACAGCAACCTCAAACTCTTGGGCTCAAGCAATTCTCTTGCCTTAGCCCCCCAAGTAGCTGGGATTATAGGTGTCCAACACAATACCTGGCTTTTTGTTTTTGTTTTTGTTTTTGTTTTATGCTGTAGTTTTCATTGTTTAGCAGACCTGAGCCAGTTTGGAATCCACCAGCCCCGGTGTATGTGACCAACCAGCACCCTAACCACTGGGCTATGGGCAACAAGCCCTTATTTTGTCTTTTAATCCAAGATCCTAGTGCTTGGGATCCCCTCCTCTTTTCTGTCATTCATTGAACTAATCAAGAAATAGTTGGAACGCACATGCTATGCACTGGAACCTGTTCTAGTTTCTCATGGCACAGTGGGGAACAGAGCTGACCAAGATTTTGTCCCCTAGCAGCTTTGATACGAAACTCAACCATCTCACCAAGCCCCTCTATCTGTCATCTTCCTGTTTCTATCATACCTCCCCCCATATCACTAGGTTTCTCTCTAGGTCTGTAAACCCCCTGATGTATTTTCACTTGCAGTCTACTGTCTGCTCTTTTACTTGTTATCAACTTTCCCTAATGAAATTAAGAATTCCATTTCTTTACCTCTATCTATAACTCTATCTCCTCTCATCTTTCCCTAAACCTTCCTCTATCTTCTCAAGGGCTCTTTCCTGGGGAGAGAGAGGCAGGGAAGGAAATAGCTCTTATTTATTCACGACGAGATGCTGTTCCTTACCTCACCTAGTTACTGGCCTTGGAACATTAAAATGGACTTGTTATGCACTAATTGTCGAGAGATCACTCACTCCATGTGCCACATTTGACTTTCACCCTGTCTGATTCCTCAACCACCAGAACAAGCTCCATCCATTATTTGCTTTTTTATTTTCAATGACTTTTCTGAAGTAGTCTGTTTTGTTCTTGGTCCCTTTCTACTCCTAGAAACCGTCTTCCCAGAATTCCCAGCTTGGTCAACCCTGTTCCCCAATTGTTCTCCCTTCTCAAGAGTTTTCTTCTTCAATCTCCTTAAGCCCCTCCCCCACAAGGGAGGTGCCTTTTTATTGCTATTGTGCAGAAGCTTAGACTAACTTGCACCCACCCTGGGCCTGCAATTAGTTCAACAAGGCCACTATTAGTGTATCTGCCTTATCTTATTGCACTAGAAAAAAATCCTCCACCAACACAACACATACAAAGAGTTAAAAGCATATTTAAGTTTCTGTTCTTGGCAGTTGCAAAGTAAGCATGTGAACTCACATTAGTTAGGCTGTTGTGTTAACTTTCAGTACCTTATTTACTCGGAAAACCAACATTCTTTGACCACCTGCCTCCAGCTAGGTACTGTGTTAGGCACTTACTCATCACACCGAGAATCATGGGTTTATCAAAGATAAATAGTTATCTATAAAGAGCAATATGCTATCAATTTTGTACCTATCGCTTCCAAGTCCTTTATTGGTGATTCCATCTTTTACATGTATGTATAAAGTGGTTTTTGTGAAGGGAGAGGAAGCAGGGGGCGGGGAGAGGTTAGGAAACATTTTAACCTGGGCAGTAAGTGTGTGATGTCACTGAAGAATAATCAGTAGATTATTAGGCATCCTGACCTTCTTGACAGGGATCGATGTTGCCAAAATATTCAGAAGTGGAAAAAACAATTCGCGTTTCCCCCTCCCCGATTTCTCTGAGCAAGGGCACTCTCTTACGTTCCAAAAAAAGGTTCCTTTCGCCTCCAAAAGGGCAGAATTTACAATCTGAGGTTAAACCAACCTTAGGGGAAAATGTCAATAAATATCAAATATGTAGAAACCAGTGAAATATTGATTGTTTGCACTGCAAGGGAAAGACAGTCTTAGCTGAAATCTGACTAATTTCCTCTCTGTGGTGGGGAAGCTTCCAACCTGCAGACAGAATGTCCCTGCACCAATGAGCCTTGCTTACCTATTGCCCTGTCCTTTGAGCTATTCTCTTCCCCAATTTGATATTAAGAAGAGAAATAATAACTTATAATAAACTTCTCTAAACTGGGAGCACTTGTAAATGTCTTGAAGGCTATTAGGGATGTCAAAGTCAGAGGCTCAGATTTTCCATCTCTCTTGCACTAAAACACCGACTCTTCTCTGCATCTTTGCCTGTTTTTGAGGTTAATTTCTTTAGACCCCTTGGAGTCTCCGGGGACCACCGCTAGCCACACAATTAAGGTTTATTACCTGGGGGTTGTGTTGCCTTACTTCATAAATAGTTTTTGATTTATTAATGTGAGAGGATTGTGAACTAACATCCATTGAAGATATACCCTCTGTGACCTCCTCATCACTCTTACACTTATTTGGAAACATCCTCATTTAGATTTAGGCTGGAGGGTGATAATAGAAAGGGCCTTCCTCCCAAATCAGTCTCAGATACGCTGGGTAGCACTGGTGGAGTTACTTAATGAACATGGCAAATCTGCTTCCCAATTGTTCTCTGATCCTCATCCTAAACCACATATGTTTGCTTTCATTTATAATATAAAAATCGGAACCTAGAACAGAGAAAAAAATTCACTGACTACACACTAAATAGGTGGTCAGTGAGATATTATGACTCAATAGCCAAGTGCATGAATTTCTTTGTGTTTGTATAAAGATAAACATGCTATAAATGATTGCAATGCAAAAATTACATAGCCATTGATGTCATTTCCAAGTGTTTTCACACATGTTGACACTTTTAAACATCTCACAATAATGCCATTTGATATAGCAGGTATTAATTTCCATTTTATAAGGTTGGAGAAGTGAAGGGAAAGAAAGCAATATTTATTGAATGTCAACGTTTCCCCCAGGAGCTGAGCTAGGTTCTTGTAAGTGTCATCTCATTTAATTTTCAAAGGTGTATTATTCTTCCCACTTAGCAGATGCCCTGAGGATTGAGAGAATTAAGTATGGTGGTAGATGGCATCATTTGTTCCTAATTATTCATGCATTTGTTATCCATGCCATGTGCTACATAACTTTACCACCCTCTCTCATTTTTCTCTGGGTATGGTTATGTGACTTATTTTTGGTCAATAGAATGCTAACAAATATGGTGCAAACAGAATCCTGAAAATGTCTATGGGGAAGATACACCCAGGCTGATCCCAGCAGGAGGAGAACAACCCATTCTCTGCTAAGGAATGACAAGTGAGCAGGGCCAGCCAAGATCAGCCGAGCCCCAGTCTAGATCTGTGATATTCTGCTAATCTACATGGTGCCAGACCTTGTGGTTGTTTACATACCTAATGGATAGAATAATGAATCCAAGATCACAGGGTTCGTAAACAGGAGAGCCAGATCTGGAATCCCAAAAGCAGGGCTTCTCCCATCAAATTTTAAGTTCTGACTTTCCCGCAGTTCTGTAGCTGACCATGTAGGGTCAGGCTGTATGATTAGGGAAGTATTTGCCATACCTCCACATCAATGTCTGAGCACGAAGACACACATACTAGTGCTTTCATGATAGTGAATATCAAATAGAGGGGCCACTGTATTTTACTCAACATTCTCTAAAATTGTGGCAGATTGACGTAAAAACAGTGGTGCTAGGTTCTATGTCTTAGCTGATTATTCATTTTATCTTTATAATGTTTTAGACTCTCTGCCCCATTTTCTGAAGAACACTGATTGCCTAAGTTATCAGCAATTGGTACAGAAGTTAATTAGAATCTAGCCCTGGGAGGCTTCTTCCTTCAGTAGTTCCTGTCTTTTCTGAAAACTGCCACAGTGGGAAAAAAATAAATTGCTTTCTTTTTCATTATCATAAACACTTTATCTGGAAATGGCTCTCTACCTGTCCCTGTGTTTTATGAAAATGTAGGGGAACAGAGAGACATTATTGTGCAGTGTTTGGAAATATGTGTTTGTATTTCTTTTCTTTCTCTTTTCTCTTGAAGGTTTTTGGTTTAAATGCTTTTGTCAAGCATGAGAAGAAAGCCAACAGCTGCTGTAGACTCAGATCATTGCGCCTGTGTTTGCTGAGAAGACCTTTGGGACCAAAGATGAGGAGAGAGCTGAGAGCTGGGCACCCAAGTGGAAGAAATGCCTCCTTCCTTCTGATTATCACAGAGGGGGAAACGGTTGATGTTCTTGCAAAGTTGGCAGTGTGGGGCAGCCTCTTTCAGCCCTTCTGCTTCTGTTGGGATAGTTATTTCAAAGCTCCAAAATAAGGGAAGGGTGATGAAGACCAATTATGTAGGGAAACATTTTATTTGCATTTTTGACAAAATTGTATATATTTGGGGCATGAAATAGGATATTCTAATATGTGTGTACATTGTGAAATGATTACCATGGAAACACGTCTTCTGGAGAGTTCTCTCAAAATGTTCAGGATCTGTCAGGCCTCAGACAAATTGCTTTCAAAAGTTTTATATTTTTCATTTGCATGTTTCTCTAAAAAGAGACCCTAACACTACCACCGAATTGCCTCCTTGATTTTTCAAAACCTTGACTGGGAGAGAAAATGATTGTAGTGACTGATAGGGATACGAATCTATACAGTTTCTGCTTCTGAAACGTCTTTGAATCTTCAAGCTACAAAACAGAATTAGAATTTTTTTTTTTCCTCCATTGGGTCTTTCCTGTTCTTTAGATGAGGTACAGGAAGAATGAAGGAAGGAAACTCCATCTTTTACCTTAAGAGCAGTCATGAACCACTGCAGTCTTCTAAGTTTGGTACTACTGGGATGTGGCAGGGTTCCTTCAAGGTGTACCTACAAGGTTGGACAATGAAGTTCACGAACTCATTCTACCAAAAATGCTATATGCCTCCTTGCTGAATCATCACTACCATCACCTTCAAAGAACTCCCCTTGCCAAGCTGTGCATGGATGCCAGTGCCTAGTCCACCCTTCCAGGTAATTTCAAAACTCTTTTTCTGGAATGGCTGTTTTAGAGCTGTGACTATATGAGGCCTGACAATTAAGTCCAGGAACTCATCCTAGAAAAAGTGCTTTGGAGGTTGGACCAGGCACTGGCGTCCATGCATAGCTTCCCAAGGGGAGTACTTCGAAGGTAACCGTAGTGCTGTTCAAACATATGAAAAAACAAACACTTTTTCTAGGTTGAGTTCAGGAACTCAATTGTCTGACTTCCCATGCCAAGAACCTGTTGGGTCATGGCAGATGTAGCCAGAGGCTCTGCCCTGAGCTTACCAGGATGAGGCTATCTGGTGACCGCACTTGAAGATTAGAGGTGATTATCCCTTAAATGATCTGAATTCTACTGGGCGAAAAGTAGCATGAGGGTTGAATAACTGAAGTGGAATGAAAGGTTGTGGGAAGGACTGATTTCATCTGAGAGTATTGATTAAGGCTTCACAGAGGGGCCGGAGCTGGAGATGCACAGAGGAGACGGCCGTGTTGGGGCACAAGGGCAGGTACAGGGGCGGTGAGAAAGGTGGGCACTGAGAGGGGATTTCCGGCAGAGAGACCATCACACTCCCAAAAAAGGATAGAATCACAAAATACTGTCCTTCAGGACAAAAGGAAGAACCTTGAAGTTTACAGAGCGCTCTCCAGGTGATACGGTTTCAGACTTTTTCTTAGAAACATTTATATGCCGTGCACAGTGATATAGTGTCCAGGCAGAAGTCACTTTACGCACATAGGGGTGTCTTGAAAAGTTGCACAGTAACTTATTTAAAAATCTCCAGGAAACTCTTGTGTACTACGAAAGTTATTTTATAAGCTAGAGCAGGCTACACTTATAGTACTTGAAGGCCTCTTTCATTACCAGTAGTGGGATCACCTCCTAATGGAATAATATTTAGAACGCGACCTTTCAAAACCATAAATGTGCCCCAATTTGCACTGCTTCCATAGCTCTGAGGAGTTGTTCAGATCAATCCTATATCTTAAATTTCATTTGCCGGTTTCAACCTGAGGCATAAAGGAAAATAATTGCTTCTTTCAATTTCTCACTGTGTCAAAATAATGAAATTAATGATAGATATTCACAGACATCTTTGATTCCCTGGAAAGGCATTCTGTTTTGCGAACTAAAATCTTAAAACTGTGACATCTTAGGTATGATTCTTAAAAGCAAAACTACTGTCTTATTTTTTGTTTTTCATAAACAGAAAGAGACATTGATGCTTGAGGTCACAAAGTCAGTTGGCATTTTGATTGCACAGAAGGAATATTTCTACCTCATTCTAAGAAGACATGGTTTTTCTCACTCAGAACCATCGTGTGAACCTGAGAAACCAAACTTTGAATAGCAGCAACTTTAACCAAGACCAAATTATGAGCTCTGGAAAGGCTTGTTTTAGATACTTCGCTGTGGTTTTCAGCATATTTTACCTGATCATGGCCTGGGAACAGGGGGGTGGGCCAATTAAAACCAGATAACCAGAGCTCTTATGTCTGAACTCATTTTCTAGACCATTGAGTGAGCCTGGTTCTTTCCTCATTTCTCTTAGGAACTTTCTATTCTATTAAATTTAAAAATGGGAAAATTGCTACTTTTCAGACATTTACACCTTCCTCCAATGTAAGAGATTCCTTTGCTCGACAAAAATTGAAGCGCTTTATTCAAGGCCCTGAGCCCATCTTCTGAGACGTCCTCTGGACACTCACAGAAGAGCCTGCGACCCGGGTTGGACAAGCGTGGCCTCTGTTTGCTGAAATAAGCTTCCTGAAGCTTCCTTTCAGAGAAGGCCAGCTGTGCGGCACGTGGGCTAAGTGTCAGAAATGAAGGAAGAGAAGTTTGGGGAATAAAGGCAGCTTTCTTTTTCTTTTTTCCTCTTTTTAAGGAAGTGCTGGATATCCTTACTGAATCCCCATGTGAGGACTTGCCAGGATGCAGCCGGTGGTACAATGGAACATAAACAGCACAGCTAAAGTAGTTCAGGGAACTTCCCTTTCATGTCTGAATTTGTTTAGACAGTTACATAACCAGAGAGCTTGGAATGAAAGAAAACAATGCCCAGGAGAAAGGAATGCTTTGAGTCTGGGTCCCTGGGCCTTGATTTTGCTTACTCTGTCATTGTTAAACCAAACCAAGGTCGTGCGTAGATTATCCTTTGCCAGAGTCTGCATCTGGACAGGTTTTTCCTACACATACAGCTCAGAAAGAACCTCCCATCCTACTTTTCCTATTATTTGTATAACATGGCAAAGCCCAAAGCTTCTGTGCTATTTCAAAATAAGCCTGGAAGACCATTTGCATAAAGCTCTTGTTTCCAGAGAGATCCTAGAAGAAGGATTTAGGGATGGAGTCTTTATTTTTTCACTTAGTTCTAGACATCCACAGGAGAGATACATGTGACTAAACCACAACATCTGTAGAATGTTCTTAGAAAAAAAGGCATCATCCTAACCGGAAGGAGAGCCACTGAAGACCAGAATATTGTGGCCCAGACAGGCCCCCAGGCCCTGGGCAGGTCAGCCACATTGTATAGTTTTCCTGATTCAAGTTAACCTCTGAAGGTTAGTCTAAGTCTGTGGAAGCACAGAACTGTATCACAAAAAAACTCAAAGACCTCTACTAGTAGGAAATTAAAAAAGACAGGTGCAGGTCTCACAGCTAAGAAGTTGCAGGGACAGCTGTTCATGTTATGGGTAGAGATCATTGTGGTGACCGTGGCCATGATGCCATAGTGTCTATCAGTGAGGTGGTAACATGAGAGGGGACCTGTTGGCAGCCACTGTGGAGGCTGTCCAGCAGCAGTGTTAGGCAGCAGCACCATCAGCAGTTCTAGAGGGAAGTGATGGTGGCACCAGTTGAGAAGTCTGGTACCCTCAGAAACAACAGGGAAGAACCGTCGGACTAGTCTTGAAACAGGTGGGGCTGAGAAGTAGCCAGGTGTCCTGCAGAGGGGGCTGGCGTGACAATGGCGGCGGAGCAGAGACAAACTTAGTTAACATGTCCAGAGAGAGCAGCAGGCAAGAACGCAGCCAGCCAGAAGCATGGGTACTACAGGCAACAAAAAGAGCAAGCCCAGAGGGTCAGTTGTGCAGGGCCTGTGGTCAGTGGAGCGCTGGAGTGGGCAGGGTGCAGGGTGCACGCTGGGATCCACGTGTCCGAGTGAAGGAGACAGTGGTCTGAGGACCCTGCCACTCTTGTGCTTAGTCCCATCCACAGGAGACCCAAGGAATAGACTGCCTTCTTCCCTCTTAACTACATCCATATCCTTATGAGATAGAGGGGGTCCCTCAGCCTCTGTGGACCCTGCTGTTGGTTCTAATCCCAGGATTTTTTGCCAGGGGATTCAGCAAAGGAGACTATGGCCTTTGACGGCTCCAGTGGTCCTGGATGCAAGTTATGCCCTTAAAGAATACTCCTACAACAAGAAACAGGTTGTACCCGGTAAGTTCAATGATGCTACTTCAGGCAAAGGGGCCAGTGTCCATTACTTAATAAGCACTCAGGAAATATTAGCTCTCTTTAAAGTCCACATCAATCCCTGTTCCTTCCAGGAGACTTTCCCTGAGCAACCCAGCTCACTTCTGCATACCTGTGTGACCTATTTGAGATTTAGCTGAGGTTGCCTTGGGTGGTGGTTACCACCTTTTAACCCTCAGCTATATTTTATCCCTTAAGCACAAGGCCTCATAACTCTATTTCTATCATGACATAGTGTGTGCTGTCCATCATAGGAGCTGATACTCAGCACTGCTGCTGCTGCTGTAATATCACTACCATCTCATCCTTAGCTGGCTCACCATTTAAACCCCTGTAGCAAAATACCAGAAATGCACAAATTTTAGACAGAGGAAGCACTAAGAAGAGAAACCGAGCAAATATTTACTGACTTCCGTCTACCAAAAGGTAGCATTCTTTTTTCTTAGATAAACGTCCTCACATTCAAAAAAACAAAACAAAGGAGTGAATGTATTCAGTCAGGCTAATACAAGCGAGAATCACCACTGAGACCTGGAGCTTCCTTCCCACTGACAAACAGCCAACGTCAAGGTGAGTTTGGGTGAATCTCAACTCAGCCTGATGCTTATTAATGAGGACGGTGGTGAACGTGCTGGGAGCTCTAGTCTGCCTCAGTAAGAAAACCCTTGGAAATGTACGGAGAGCTCTGGAGAGATATTTTTATCCGTCTTACTTTATACAAACTTCATGTCATTCTCCCTGGCTCTAGTTCAGACAAGATTCCTCTCATACCTCAACTTAAGGCGGTTGTGGAGTTCTCTTCACACCTACATCACATTCCAAGACATGGCTGACAAAACTTGTCTAAATGTTTTACAGACATTACCCTTTGAGTTAAAAAAAAGGCTTTGATTATGGCTCCCATTTCACAGATGGGAAAACCAAAGATCAGATGATTACCGTGACTTGTCTCATGTCTCATGACTCAACAGCCCTTACACCCTAGTCTGTTGCTTACCCTAATATTGGTGCCAACTTCTAAGATAATTTGGCATCACAAGTTGAAGGGGTCCTCTGCTAGTGGACATACAACTTACAAAACCACACCACCACTCATATAAAGTGGTAGCTAATGAAGGCCAGGTTAACACCCAGTAGGAGAGCCAGCTCTCAGAAGAAAGGTCATTAAAGGGAATGCTGTAGAGCCTAGGAACCATCTAATAAAGGTCCTCCATGGTGGCCTCGGTCTCTGTGTCACTAATTAGGAAATACAACCAACTGTTTCTCTACATTTCCTGAGCCTGCTCAGGTATCACGTGACTACACTGGAGAGCAAGAAGGAGTACCGGGCTGTTGCTATGGAGACCCAAGAACCATCTGAATCGCAATGGCATCATAAAAGCAAAATCCCAATCATCAGTCTTTAACTTGAGGGCTGTTGAAATCTATCTCATATTTTTAGAAAGTGTGACATTTAACACATTGATGAATATTTCCAGCCTCAGCACACATTCCCTTGCTTTCATATTTAGATGGGATTTTTCAGCTCCACTGGGTAGATTTCTTTTTTTTTTCCTCTCAGTAAATGCTCTATCTCCTGATGAGTGATTACAACGCTTTCTCTACTTTTCTTATTCCTAGATGTAGCTTCCTTCTTGTTTCCTATGTTCTCACTATAATTAAAATTATTTTCTCACTCGCTGCCTATCTCCTCTTCCTCCAGGTAACCCTTTCTCATCCCTAGCTTTAATCTCCCCTGGTCTTAACTGATCATACCTGAAATCTCAGCTGCTAATAATCAAGTTCTAATCCTCAGCCAAAGGTGCACAGTTACTTCCCCTGGACCTTTTTTTTTTTTTTTTAAATCTCTGAAGTTATCAACCCCTTGTCTTCCAAGGTGATTCTAATTTACTGACTTTTCCAGGCTTTGTATAAAATCATGCTTTTAAATCTAGAATTACAGATATCTCATTCTCCATTGTATGAGAATTTCTAATAGGATTTTGTTTTGCTCTGTACTTACTTTGAATTTAAGCGTGTATTCACACACATAATCACAGACATTTTGTTTGTCTTATTTGAAAAATGTTAAAAGAGACCGATCGGACTGTTAAAAATAACAACCAGTTGGCTTAGAAGAAAAAATAGGAACTGTAAATACATACATATATATATGTATATATAAAATCAGGAAATGTAAATTGAAACAGAAAAACTCTGCTAAAAGAAACGTGTTAACTTACAACACTGTCGTGTGATAACTTTCCTCCACATCCCTTTTATTCATGTAGTATCAACCTTTTCAAAATTTTTATCTATAAGAGGCTTCTCCTGTGAACCTCTTAAGAGGATCTCTTAGAATTATTTACTTTCTTATCTCTCTAAAGAAGAGCTTTCTTCTCCTTTCCATGGTATTAGACAATACACTCAAGTACATCAGCGAGCACCACATTTCCGAGGTGTGACTTTGATTCTGTGAGTTTCCAGGAACTAACAACTCTCCTCCAGGTTACTGAATTTAAAACTTCAGCAAATTCCTTGAGTTTTTAAGCTTTTTTGAGTCAACGTTTCCTTCCAGAGATCACTAAAGGACGGTCTATTTAGTCACCCTTGCATTTGTAATCACCCCGATAGGCTGCAAGTTGTCAGTAGTGTGTACATAGCAAGTACTGTGAACTGAAGATATTTGCACAGACGGTAATGCCACAAAAAGAGAAAGAATAGCAGCCTGTATTTGCTGACTCCAATCTCAAGGATGGCCCTATTACCCTTGTCAATATTTGGGTCAAGTTAAATACTGTTTTCAGAAAATTCCACCTTGGGCCAACCATGGTTAATTTTGCTTTTTGTTTGAATAGGATTTCTGGCAAACATGGTCTTGAGAATAGCACACTCCTACTTCAGATGATTTTTAAACACGTTTGACTGTCTGGAAACCAACGAATAGTACTTGACCTTGTTTTTCCCCCAATAGGTTGCCTCTTAATCAATCCATCACCCAAGGATAATGCCCCAAGCAATATCCAATACATGGGGAACTGTCTCGGCACCCACAGCTTGGTGGGTAGGGTGCCGGCCACATACACCCAGGCTGGCGGGTTCAAGTTCAGCCCAGACCTGTTGTACGACAATTGCATCCAAAATATAGCTGGGTGTTGTGGCGGGCACTTGAGGCAAGAGAATCGCGTAAGCCCAAGAGTTTGAAGGTTGCTGTGAGCTGTAGAAAAAAAAAAAAAAATGGGGAACTTCATGGAAGAGACCTTGCTGACATTTCTACTTAACATTTCACAACTGGAGACCTTTTCTCATCAACCAGAAACTAAACTGTGGTGTTGTTTGACCTTTAGCATCTTACAATACACTGAATGTGGAAACTGGTTCAAGAGACTTACAAGGTAGTTGGGTAGAGAGGACACTAGCACCCATTCCTAAGTAATAAAAGATGGCTGTGGAACCATGCAAGAGGATGTCGAGGAGACAGCAGTGCTGTCAGGGTATAGATGACAAAAGACCAGTTAAAGGGGGCATCACCAGGAGGACTTCATGGCTTCTGGTGATGGGGTCTGGATTTTCCAAAACAGGCAGACTCTGGAGACGTGAGAGTGGAAGGAGACCAGTGGAAGACGGTGGATGACCCGGAAGGACAGTTAGTTCTATGTAGGGCAAATTTACAGCAGGCACAGCCAAGGCCCAGCTGATCCTCAGGAATATTGCTTGCCCAAAACTATCACTTAGATCTCTATGCTTCCACTTTGCGGCTTCTACGATAAATGAAAGGATTTCTCAAACCTGCTTTATAAAGTCAAAAGGATTCATCGGAAAAAACGAGATACTATGGAATAATGTCAATGCTGTTCATCAGTTATGGTAAACAAACACATGCCAAGAACTAATGTGGCAGATGTGTGTATACATACATGAGTATGTATGTTATCTAGGTGTGTGTAATATATGCGTGTGTATTTACAGGCATAAGGTTAAACAATTAAGTTCTCAAACGCATCCTAGAAAAAAATGCTCCATGCCTCATTGCTGAATATCACCCCTGTCACCTTTGACGTTCTCCCCTGGGGACGCTGTGCATGGATGCCAGGGCCTAGTCCACCCTTCCATGCCATTTTGAAATTCTTTTTCTGGAATGGCTATCAGAGCTGTCAATGTACGAGGTCTGACAACGAAGTCCAGGAACTCATCCTAGAAAAAGTGCTTTGATGAGGCCCCGGTGTCTGTGAATAGCTTCCCAAGGGGTATACTTAGAAGGTGACTGGAAGGATAATGAGGAAGGTAGCACTTTTCCCAGGGTGAGTTTGCAAACTTAGTTGTCCCACCTCGTATGAGCTAGAACTTATTTGCATGCAATCATACTTTGGTGCCCCAAATGCCAACTTCAGCTCACTTGTTCAATCCATTAACTTCACAAGAAGGGAATTCCATGTTTTTGTACCACTGACAAACTGATACACTGATGCATAGTTAGATTGCTATTGCACTTGTAGTTTTTTTTGAATAATCATGTCTACTCAGAGGTACTGCTATGAAGTTCTAGGGTCAGCTCCAGCCTCCTATTACTGACACACCAGTACGCTTCATAGACTGCTGAGGCCCAGAAAATGCACAGCTCCTGCCCCAAACTTCCAGGTTCTTTTTCTCAATCAGTTCTGTCTGAACCTTCATCCCTTCTGACCCGGGGTCTTTGCCTCTCTGATATCTTCCCTGTGTCACGACTGATATTCACACGTTTATGGAAATTCCCTTTCTTTTGCCATTCCTTGAAGATTAGGGAATTCTATTTCTAACCTAAGAAATACAATTTGCATGAGTGAGATTTACAGAACTAGCTCTATATGTTGGCGAAGATGCAAACCCACATGAAGATTCCAGGGAGGTTCCTCCGGGATTTTAATTTTCATTTTTATACTTATCTTCATTTTTCAAGTTTTCTACAATGAACTACTATAACACCAGTAAGTAAAAACAGAAACAGGTGAACAGCAAAGCCCTTGGGTGATGCGAGAATATGCACTTATTTCTTCCCTGATTCCGATGTGCTGATGCCTTCCTTCACTCCCCACCCAGACACAGGGCCTTTCTTTTCATGACACTAAGCGAGGAATTGGGGGGTAAGAGGCCAAAATAACAAGAAGGGGCCCTGCCTTCAAGAACTTTTAATATCTGAGATGTCAGGAGGAAGAAGTTTCTGACAGTTCCTATCATATGATTCTCTTTTATCTCCTTAAAAAAATCAAGAGCTTTTTCTTTAAAAAAAAAAAAAAAAAAAAAAAAAAGTTGTTCTATTTATATTTGAAATGCCCTTTGAAAAATAGTCCATCTGATTTTTCAGAAACTAACCTGCAAATTATGAACCACATCCAGGTCTTGAAGAAGTATCCGCCTATTTCACTTCCGGCTGCTCAGAGCCTCATCTCTGTGCTCACTCACTTGTTTCCTTCATTCCTTGAGCTCAGAAGTTCAAGACCAGGCTGAGCAAGAGAGAGACCCCGTCTCTAAAAACTAGCTGATGCTGTGGCGGGAGACTATAGTCTTAGCTACTTGGAAGTCTAAAGCAAGAGGATTGCTTGAGCCCAAGAGTTTGAGGTTGCTGTGAGCTATGACACCCCAGCACTCTACCCAGGTCAACAAAGTGAGATTGTCTCCAAAAAAAAAAAAAAAAAAAAAAGTGAAACAGCAATTCTTAGTCTCAGAGCGGGTTTAAATTTATTATTAGTCCATGCAATTTCTTTCTCTCAAAACATCAAAAATAATCCATCGTATTCCCTTGGCATTCCCTGTTCTGTAGGCCGGACGTCCTAATTCTTATTTTTGCTTGAATAGAAGCAGGCCCAGAGGAGTTAAGGATATCACCTGTTACAATCCCATAAATCAGAGAATGGAGAAAGAACCAGCAACCAAATCTCCAGAATCTGGCCCAGAAATTCAGTGAAATAAACAAATACATACACACACAAAAACCCCACCCAAACCTACCGGGGAGAGAACCGTATCTGTGAGAGATAGTAAATCCTTCTGACGAAAACAAATTATCTCCTCTGTGTTTTCTTGCATGATTAAAAAAAAAAAGAGAGATCAATTGCCATCAGGAAATAGCAAAGAGACCTGGGGTTCAGTGAGAGACTAAAAACTACCTAGAAAAGTTATTTCCCTAAGGTTCCCTCTTTCCGCTGTTCTCTCCTCGGGTAATAAACAAACTTGCTCAGCTTTGCGAGTCTGACTCTTCGTGCGGTGCAATCTCCAGGTGTCCCCTGTTGCAGAAGGCGGCAAGCTGGGACTAATCAATTTCTTACATGATTGTCAGCAGGAAGGTGGTAATATTCATGACAGGAAAGACCCACTGCAGAACTAGCTCTTTTACTGAGGACGGATCCCATTAGAAAATTAGTAATAGCAACTACTTGGATTAAGTTTATCAAAGTCTCCCGCACGCAACCAGTTAGGGAAAGGTAACATATTCAAAAGGCGGCCATGGTAGGTACTGTCAGTTTCTTGTGTCCACAAAGAGCACATGCAAACCAAGAATCTAAACCAGGTTGGGTGGTACCACTTCGAGACTCTCTGTAATTCTTCACCGCTGGAGGTCAGCGCGCCATCCCGTGTAACAGAGCCATCCTGAAATTTCTCCTTCAGCCTATTTGCAGAGCAGCTATTGTGCCTCTTTATTCGCTTTCTGTGAAATGTCACGGGGCGCAGTGTCCACGAAGACTTTCCCAGAGAAGGCAAGTCAGTTAAAATTGCCGGGAACTGCAAAAACAGATTCGGATCCCCATATTACAAGCCCTCCAGCAAAACCATAGGGAACAGGTGTGCACACACAGCCATGCACTCACATATGCGTCCTTGTACAAGCACGATCATGAAATAGCACAGGGATCCCATTCATAGGAAATGAGGTAGCTGAGGCCAGGCAAGTGCAGTTATTAAGATCAACTCAACCTTGACCTCCCCTGCAAGGGTGAGTCCCAGCATGTTTGGCCAGACTGACTTTCACCCATGGACCCAGAGCCCAGGCTGACCAGACGTTTGTAAAATATTAAAGCAGACCTGTTACCAAAGAGCTTCGGGGCACCTGGAGCACAGAAATGATTCAAATCAAAGGCTCAATTTTAATTCAAATAAAAATGCAGAGGCTTTCTCTTTACAGAAGAAAAAAAATTAAGCCCAAAGCAAAATAATATTTTCTATGTAATTCTTAGATATGGAGAGACAACAACCTCATCATGTTTGTAGAAAGTACATCGCAATTATCTGTAGTATATTTCATTTATATTTATTTGGTATTTGATTAGAAATGCCGTTCTTAATGAAAATTGCTGGCCCATAGAAATCGCTCGATAAATGTGAACTGTTAGTGGGATTACCAGAGCTAACTGCGATAACTTGAATTCAAATATAAAGCACTAGGCAACTCATTCACGTCTTCTGTGTCCAGTCGAGTCTTTTGCAGGGGGTGGGCTGAAGTCTTTATTTTGACAGGATAACGGATAAGGTCAGGCAGGAGAAGACAAGGAACCCCGTCTAACATGAATCCTTGAGATCTCAGTGGTCTGTCGGCTCAATCTCCATGAACTAGAAGCCACCTAATTGGGAGAATCCCAAATTGCTACCATTGTCCTCTAAGTCCCTGACAGCTTGGAGACCCAGAATTGTCCCTACTGATTTTTAAGCCAGCTCAGAAACTGCCACCAGGTGGCGCCACAACAAGTCTGGGACCAGCAGCCCAACCCAGAACTCTGCACACTTGTTCAATCCATTAACCTCACAATAAGGGAATTCCATGTTTTTATACCACTGTGCCTAGGGGTACAGTGGCTAGGGTGACCACACGAAAAATTTGAAGGGTAAAAATTTTAAGTGTATATTCTTATACAAGAATGTTGGGGTATAAAACATAAACCAAAATTATTCAGAGAAAACAAGATCCATGATCATTCTAGTTATGATAAGGCATATCGTATTATTATAAGTTTATACCATTATATTACCTAGAACTTGCTCGCATACAATTGTACATTCGGTGCCCCAAATGCCAATTTCACTCTGATGCCTAGGAGTTTATTCATAAGCCTGTTAAACTCTAGAAAATGAACACACCACATATGAAACTCTTGAGACACGAACACCCCCAAAGCATTTCCAAGAGACAGAAAAGTTCCATTTGCTACTGTCCACATGTTATTCCAGCTCAGACTCGTTTCCTGATGTTTGTACCCTGGCTCCTCGGTGAGTTGGGAGACGGCAGGACAGACGAGGTCTACTTGCTGCCTTCCAATGCCCCCTTTCCCTGAGGCAAAGCACAAGCTATGAGGAAATGTTACGGCAGAGTTTCCAGGGAAGCCTGGACTTTCAAACTACTCTCATGAAGCACAGGGGCTGATGCAGTGGCACAACTCTAAACAGGGGACAGAAGGGGAAGGTGCAGCTTGGACACACAGGGCATCCTTTCTCGGGATCCTCGGGTGTAACAGAGGAGCAGTTTCCTGCCAGGATTGCATTTCTAGTGTGAGCACAGGACCTTGGAGAGAGATGTGGGCACGGTGAAACGTGCCTCTCTACCAGGCAGGGTGGGAGCAAGCCGGGGTAGAGGGGCAGAGGCCATGTCTTCAGGGTTGAGGCAGAGGGCAGAAGAAACGCCCAAGGCTCTCCGTGGCCAGGAGACTAGATGATGGGACAGTGAACCCTCTGGGAGCAAGCCAGTTTCACGGAAGCTTTGATTAATTCCCCAGATCCTTGAGTTCAGTCATTTTGTTTCATCCCATCTCCCCTTACCCTCTTTTCTGATTTTTTCCCTTCATTTTATCTAATCACAGACATGTTACAGTGAGTGAATCAGCATTGCAGTATTACTCTGGGACCTCACTGACATAATATAGACTGGTTACCTTGAATTTGACTTTTCCTGTTTCTACTTTTTTATCTTGTAGTTTTCTTACGATGTTAGCATTCTGCATCTTGGCAGATCTAGATGAATTTAACTTCCAATTCCATGATGTTATGGGCTGCAGGAAGGGTCATAAAGTGCTCGGTTTTCTCATGTATGAAATATGGGAATAATAGTGTTTGCCTTATGGATCTCTTGGGAGGTTTAAATGAGCCACTATACTAGCCACACTTAGTCCAGTGTTTGTCCTTCACTGAATGTTCAGTGGATGGTAGTTGTTATTGTTTGCTATTATATTTGGGCTCTTTGTTTCTGTCTTACCTTTGCAGGTTTTCTCTTATCTTAAATTGCCTTTTTTTTTTTTTTTTTTTTTTTAAGATAAACATTAACACTTTGTTGCCCTCAGTAGAGCGCTGTGGCATCACAGCTCACAGCAACCTCTAGTTCTTAAGCTTAGGCGATTCTCTTGCCTCAGCCTCCCAAGTGGCTGAGACTACAAGAAGCCGCCACAACACCTGGTTATTTTTTTGTTGCGGTTTGGCCGGGGTCAGGTTCAAACCTGCCACCCTCATATATGGGGCCAGCCTCCTACTCACTGAGCCATAGGCGCTGCCCTAATTTCCTTTTTTATCCACTGAATTTCCCTTTCTTATCCAGCAGGCAATGTAACTCCATTTTACTGGCTTTCAACAATTTAAAATTTTTCCTGTGTTATGCGTCATTTTTAAAACTTTGTATTTTTTTTTTTTTTTTTTTTTTTGGCCGGGGCCGGATTTTAACCTGCCACCTCCGGTATATGGGGCAGGAGCCCTATTCCTTTGAGCCACAGGTTCCACCCTCATTTTTAAAGCTTTGAACCTCATTCCTGTTCTACCTATTGTTTTAAAGCTTTTTGATGTTATTTATCCTTTGCCATTTTGCTTTGGTATTTATTAGATGCTTAATCTTACATTTAGGCCTTTTTCTTCCTTTTAACTTCCTCCTTGTACTTCATTACAACATTTAATCTTAAGCTTTCATTCTTTTTTGGTAAATAAAAGACTCATTTTGACGTCAAAATGTCTTATATTGATCTTCTAAGAAAAACACTTTTTAAAAAATTATTTGTAATTGGCAAATAATAATCGAGTATATCAGATATTTACAGGGTATAGGTGCTGTTTCAGTATTGGGTTACACCAGTCCACCATGGAATGATTATGTCAAGCTGATTAACACATCCATCACCTCGCATTTTGGGAGGGGGTAAAAACAGTTAAAATCTACTCTGACAAATGTTTACTGATGGGCTTAGCATTGCAAGTAGGGCACATAAAATGTGGTCTCATTTTAACAGAGAGAGGACTGCAGAAAAGGATACGGAACCCCTAGAAATGCAGAGGGGGTGAGGTTTGGGGTGTTGAGAGGGAGGGAGGGAAGCATGAAATGCTTAGCCCTGAGCATTGTGAACAGCCGCCTCAGATGCCTCTGCAGAACCTCCCCTAACATCTGTAGGGTTGCTCGCGCCAGCAGGTAAACTGCCACTGCTCAGTTTCAAATCTGCCCTTCCAGATGCTTCTTTTGGCACTCAGGCGGGTTTACGCGCAAGCCCCGTCCCCGCGTCTCTTTCGGACTCTGCCACTAGGGGGCGCCGGGGAGCCGCTCAGCGGAGGGCGAGGTCCTTCGGCATCAAGGGGTCCAGCTGCTCCCACCTGCCGGGGGCATTTCCTGCCAGCAGTGCAGCAGCAGGAATGACTGAATCCCGTTGGCAGTTTTTCCAGAAAGCTGGGAGCACACCAGGCCGGCTGCCAGAACCCCCTCCTCAGAGCCCCAGAGACCCTGTCCTCTCAGATCAGGGCCCAGAGCACCTGCACAGCTTCCCTGCGCAGAGGGCAGAGTTCCAGCCCTGCACCGCTGACCCCCTAGGTTCTTTATTCTAATAATTCCTGCTTTGTCCCTTTGGGGCCCCCGCCCTGGAAGTGGTATCCGCTTCCTGTAATGGTGGCCTGTTTCATTCCCGAGAGCAGTGATCGCCAACCTTTTTGACACCAGGGACCAATTTCATGGAAGACAATTTTTCCATGGGGGAGGGCGGGAGAAGGGGTAGGATGGTTTCAGGATGATTCAATTGCCTTGCAATTTACTTCAGATCCTGGGGCATTAGACTCTCTTAAGAAACTTGCAACCTAGATCCCTCACATGTGCAGTTTACAGAAGGGTCCCGGCTCCTATGAGAATCTAGTGCTGCAGCTAGTCTAACAGGAGGCGGAGCTGCGGTGGTGATGCCCCCTCGCGGGGAGCGGCTGTAAATACCGAGGAAGCGCCTCTCAGCTGCCCTCACCTCCCGCTCTGCAGCCTGGTTCCCGCACCAGAGTTGGGGACAGCAGCCCTTAAGCTCTTTGCCTTTCCAGTTACCTAGTTAACACTTCTTTTTATCCAATTCTTCCTGTTACAATCACGGGTCTGGATTCCATCTCCTAGCTGGACCCAGACTGATATACTTACTAATGCCTGAAAAGTTGATTTTCTTCTGGAGGAAATGCAAAGAGCTTCTGAGTATTGCTTCAGAAGGTCACTCCCATGTCTGAGGTGTATTAATATTGCCTTCCCTCTTCTATCCCCTTTGTTTTTTGCTGCCTATTTTTCATCATGTCCAGCAAAAACTGGTCTGAGAGGAGAGAACCCGGGAAGCTGCTGCTCCTTCCATGTGCCTTGCCCTGGGAAACTAGGGGGCCTGTGGGTTCAGGCCTCCCCAGAGCTGAGGCTCTCTCCAGACAGGTGGTGTGGGGCTGTGTCGCAGGCTGCTTCCTGGAGGAGCCTTCGGGTCTGTGCCCTGGCCTGACATTGGTAAGGACAAAGAAGGTGGCGATGTCCCTTCAGTAGAAGACACAATAAAGGGTCTCTGCAGTGTCTGAGTAGAAACAGTTGTCCTCATCCCAAGTTTTGGCTTCATGGTTTGCCATGCATCCCTTAAGGAATGTTCTTTCTTTGCCCTCAAAACTTCGAGTCAAATCTATGCCTGACATTTCCAGAGGGCGCAGGACTACGGTGGTATATCACACACAAACTGGGTTTCTCCATGATCTTTCTCTTGCCTCAGTTTCTTTACTTTCTTAATTTAAATTTGCATTGCAGCATACATTTTTTTTTTTAAATTAAGTAACCAGGTCTTGAATATTTGACATAATGTAGAAGAAACTGGCAACCTACATCATGATTTTCCCATTTTTCATCTCAAAATTTGGTAGAGATAGACTTTCCTAATCATTACCCTGGCCATCTTGCTGTGGTTAATGTAGAATGTTCCTCCAATACCACGTGCATGATAGGGGGCGTCCACTAAACCTTTGATACACAATAACACTAGATTCTAGAAAGCATATAGGCTAGGCACTTGGGAGTGAGTGTGAAGGATGTTAATTAGCAATGCCAACTGGCTTATGCTGTTCTCTAATAAATATAATGCACAAATATTCACTCAGCTAAGTTTACTATTACTTTCCTACACGCCTTTGCTTTTAAATCATTAAGTGCTTCCCACGGGGGTCACCTTGTTTGTCAATCTTGTCATTTGACTCTGTCCCATCCTACTCAGAAACGCTGGCAGTTTCTCTCCTCCCATTTCTGCACTGATTGTTGAAGAATCCTGTGGATGACTTGCCATCTGAATGGAATTTCCCTTAATTTTTAAAGTTCCCCTCCTCCGAGAGCATTCATTTTAGTCATATCTGAAGTTATTACAGTTGTCCTAAGGTGTTATCTTACCAAATTTGTCCTCTTCTTGAACAAGAGCCTCTTAACCTCTGGTTGTCTGACCCTCAGCTCCCACCAGCCTTGTGAGTACCAAGCAACTCCAACCCATCTGAAGGGGCTTCATGGAAATCACAGTGGCCCTTGAGTTCCTCACTTCATTTAGTAGGCATTAGGAAAGCCACCCCACTTATTTAATCAGGTGCCAGTTAGTTTGAAAAATTACTGAAAGAAGAGAACGTATCAATGATTCCACTATATCCAACCCTCATAATTCTTAATTAGGATAAATTGGTTTTACATGAGAGTTGAAAAGGCATAAGAGACTAAATGATGAGTGAATTGCCACCGAGTTAATTCCCCTTGTCACACCTGCAGAGGAAAACAAATAGGACCCACTTCGCTGAGGAATAAGAAAGGTAAACAGCGCCTGGGGTCCCTAGAAGCCTTTTGCAAGGTACTCTTTTTTTTTTTCTTCCTGAAGTTGCAAGTTGTGTGTTTCTGTATGTGGGCCCCTCATAGAAACTGTCATACTTGATCAGTGCCTGGAGAAAGAGATGAAGGTATCACGCTAACATCTGTGTAGCCGGAACGAGAAGAGAGAAATCTAGACGATTAAGCAGAGAGCTTTCATACCCGAGATAACCCAGCTGTGTGGAAAAATCAAGCCTATTGAACACGAAAGCACTGAACCGCCAAAATAACCACTTTACCCAGGAAGAAGAGGAAGTGGCGCGGCAACCCTCGCAGACTTGGGGTGCATCGCAGACAAATTCATCACTGTCGTCCCCAGCTCGAGCTATGTGCCTTTACCTCAACCCTTCTTTACCAAAGGTCTACTCTCTTGTTCTTGTTTGAGACTGTATACATCAAAAGTTCACCTAAATCAGAATTGGGGCTTTTGATGAAGTCAGCCATTGAAACAAACAAACAAACAAACAAAAGCTTTCTGTTTTTTATAATCTCTGTGTTATCCAGTGTAGTGGCCAAGAGCCACCTGTTTAAGTTAACATTAATTAGAATAAAACTTTACACCATGGAATACTATTCAGCCATTAAAAAAGATGGAG
>CAUYPK010006393.1:0-10000 GCA_963574355.1 Loris lydekkerianus
GGCGGAGCTGCGGGCGGGGTTCACTTGTCCACCAATAGGAGATTGCCAACGGTCTATACGGGGAAAGCCTTCTATAGCGGAAGTTACTGCTGGAGGGGTTTTTCCGGAGGAAGCTCTTCATTTGTACGGTCCCCGGCACTCACAGAGTTCACATCATAAGGAGGAAGCAAATTTTTTTTTGAAAAAGCAAAAAAAAAAAAAAAAGATAAACATCATAAGAACAAAGAAATAAATGAAGACTGTGCACAGCAACCTAAAACTCCTGGGCTTAAGTGATTCTCTTGCCTCAGCCTCCCAAGTAGCTGGGACTATAGGCACCCACCACAACACTCAGCTATTTTTTTCTTATAGTTGTCATTGTTATTTAGCAGGCCCAGGCCAGGTTCAAACCTGCCAGCCTGGAAGCCTGGGTGTATGTGGCTGGTACCCTACCCATTGAGCTACAAGTGCCACCTATGTTTTTTTTTTTTTTTTTTAATGTTGTCACAGATTTACTTTTTCCAGAATGTCATATAGTTGGTGTGTGTTGGAGGTGGTGGGGAGGGTGTTTATGTGATAACTGTCTCTACTGTTTGCCCAATTTTTCTGTGAGCCTAAAATGGCTCCTCTAAAAACAAGAAGAATAAGTAAGTAAATAAAAACCAAACTGTAACTCAGCACATTTTTTCAGGACCTCTTGACATGTGCTTCAGGCTGGTCATGCACATTTGGCTCAGAATAAGCCTCTTTCAATTATTTGACAGGATTTTGGGCCTCTTCCATTAACAGCAGAAAATTTAAGACAATAATTTCTAAAAGTAGGGAAAGGGCATTTGATGGTAAAATACTTATAAAATTGATCCAACACAGAGCCTACTGCACTAAGCAGCAATAAAACCTCAGATGTGTCAATGAAATAAGTCAAAATTTTCCTTGATTAGTGAGTAAAGCTTCGATTTGTAAAAAAGAAAAGAAAAGAATTCCACATTGTGGATGGCACCTGTAGCTCAGTGAGTAGGGCACCAGCCACATACACCCAGGCTGGCAGGGTTTGAACCAGGCCTGGGCCAGTTAAACAGCAATGACAACTGTAACCAAAAAATAGCCAGGTGTTGTGGTGGGCTCCTGTAGTCCCAGCTACTTTGGAGGCTGAGTCAAGAGAATCACCTAAGCCCTAGAGTTTGAGGTTGTTGTGAGCTGTGACACCATAGTACTCTATCAAGGACAACATAGTGATACTCTCTCTCAAGAAAAAAAAAAAAAAAAAAAATCCACATTGTACCTTTAATGCTTGTAATATGTTTTTTTTTTGAGACAGAGTCTCACTTTGTTGTCTTCTATAGACTGCTGTGGTGTCATAGCTCACAGCAACCTCAAATTCTTGGGCTCAAGTGATTCTCTTGCCTCAGCCTCCCAAGCAGCTGGGACTACAGGTTCCCACCACAACACCTGACTATTTTTATAGATGGAGTCTTGCTCCTCCTCAGGCTAGTCTCAAACATGTGAACTCAGGGTAATCCACCCACCTTGGCCTCCCAGTATGCTAAGATTACAGGAGTGAGCCACTGCACCTGGTCTAGGTTAGCATTTTTTTTTTTTTTTTTAAGAGAAAGAGTTTTACTTTATCGCCCTGGGTAGAGTGATGTGGCATCACAGCTCACAGCAACGTCCAATTCCTGGGCTTAGGTGATTCTCTTGCCTCAGCCTACTGAGTAGCTGGGACTACAGGAACTATAAGAGCCAGAATGCCCAGCTATATTTTTGTTGCAGTTTGGCTGGGCCAGGTTCAAACCCGCCACTGTAGGTAGATGGGGCCAGTGCCTTACCCATTGATCCACAGGCACCACCAGGTTGGCATCTTTTTACAGAAGCCATTACATGTAGAAAAAAAAAAAAAAAAGTTTGGACTTTATTCTTCATATGATGAAAGGCATCGTAGGTTTCTGAGGTGTAAAAAGAATAATGCCCCCTTCAATGCTATGGGGTAATTGGAGATTCTGGCCGTGATACTGTTCAAGAAAGCCAAAAGAGTTAAAACAAAGAAAGCCACAGGGGAATGACCACCTTCCTACCCTCCTTGAAAGCACTACTGAGGCCATGACCACCTTTATGAAAGGCTGCCCTACCACACCTGGTGATGCACATTCAGCCAGAAGAGCAGTCTACAAGAAGTTTGAGAAGCTAAGGTGAGTAGTACAGCTGACCTAGTCTGCTCAGCTCACATTCTTTCCCACATCCCCCCATGATTATCTAGTTAAGGTTTCACTATGATTGTAAGGATGTTTGTCTCAGGAGACTCAGTCACACACAGACAATAGGTGTTGTGATATTGGTAAAGATTACTTTGATGATATGATGTTTTTCCTGATGATTCTCTTAGGTATTTAGTTAAAGAGAAAATCACCTTTCTGTTGTTTAAACATTTTGTATTGTTAAAGTGGAGACTACTTTGATGTTACTTCCTATAAGATAAAATTAAAATTTTCTAAGTTAGTTTCCTAGTATTTCATTATAAAAGTTATTGGATTTGGCTTGGCACCCATAGCACAGTGATTACAGCTCCAACCACATACACCAAAGCTGGAAGGTTCGAACCCAGCGTGGGCCAGCTAAACAACAAGGACTACTGCAACAACAACAACAACAACAAAAATAGCTGGGCATTGTGGCAGGTGCCTGTAGTTCCAGCTACTTGGGAGGCTAAGGCAAGAGAATAGCTTAGCCCAAGAGTCTGAGGTTGCTGTGAGTTGTGATGTGACAGCGCTTTACTGAGGGCAACATAGTGAGACTGTCAAAAAAGAAGAAAAAAAAAGTTATTGGAATTGTAACTGAGGCAGATCAAAATTGATCAGCTACTCTCACTGATCTCCAGAATCGATGGCTTTCTGACAAATAAAGTTTGTTGGGCCTAAAACCCGGTCTCTGCATATTGACTGACAGTGACAGGTGGCCAGACTGTCTTTGTTAATGTTTCTTTGTTTGTGCATACTTATATTATCACTTGCAGTTTCTGGGTGTAGCATAAAGAATTGTCCAGCCCGCCATGACTGATGCATGGGCATATAAGTTCCCTGAATAAACTCACATCCCTTTTTCTCTGGTACTCTGGCTTTGTTCTTCTGTGTCAGTTCACACTATGAGGACATTTTAAAGTGGCTTAATTAGCAGAACAGATACTTTTGTTGTCACTAGAAGATGAATAAAGTAAGTGAAATACAGAAGATGATACTAAGAGTTTGGTACTTGTCCCCATGGTCAAAGAAAGAACAAGAGCAAGCAGTTGGAGGAAAAGGAAAGAGAAGTTTATTAATTTGTTAGCAAATGTCACACTCTCATCTTAAAGCACCATATTCTCCCCCTTTAAGCAGAAAATAGAGCTTTTAAAGGGAGTTTTCAGCTTTGGGCTATTGCTGTTTAACCATCGCATCTCTGGTGCAGACAATCTCAGGACCTCTGGCTGGACAATTGTCTTGAGGTACAAAGAACAAAGAACACTCCACCCCCCACCCCCCACCCTCTGATTACTGGCCTTGGGCAGGGACGCAGGTTTTAATCTCCTCAAAAGGGGAGGAAGATTAAGGGAACAATTTGTAATACATTCTGCCGTTCTTTAGGCCTCACTACAAAGATACAGTGACTATTATGACTATTGAACTATCCCCAAAGGCAAAAACCTCTTTAATCCCTATGGGAAAAGCTAAATTCTAGACAAAATTATGAGGTAGAACTTCCTCTCTTTTCTATTTGTCAGGTCCCTAGTATTCAACTTTCAATTGTTTATGCTGTTTTTTGCTTCTATTTTTGGTTAATAAATGATATCAAAACTCCAAGTATCTAAACTTTTCCTGAGTTCCGGTTTGAAAATCCATCTTGTTCATACAGGCTGTCTCTTGTCCACACACCACTGTTGCATTTTACTTAGGATCTGATCTCTTCTACAATATTTACACTATTGTAAGTGGTAAAGTTGAAGACTATCCTATCCCTCTCCCAAAGAGTTGTAAATTCAAATTTAGTAAATACTAAAGTAAATAAATGCAAATCCAATTCAACTGGGGAAAAAAGTTCATCAAGTGCCAAATAACTGATTAGTAATCACATCACTTGAATGCCTCGTGGGCACTTAGCACATTACCCATTTAGTTTACCAAACTTAAGTTCTCTCTATTTTTTTTTTTTTTTTTTTCCAGCTTTGGAGGCTGAATCTTAGGGAAATAATACAATCTGAAGATACTTGAGTGACTGAGTCTGTTTTATACTCAACTTTTTCAAACTTCAAACACCAAACTGAAAAACTCATTGCAGCTATTTTTTATTTAGTTTCTATTTCATACAAATTTAAAAAGTCAAATAGCTCTTTGTAAGGATGCTGGAGAAGAATAGCACCTCCCCACCACACACACATTTTCTAGTCCCTACTTTTTAGCTGATATATTTAACCTACATTTCTCCAAATAGTATGCATATGTTGCTATTCTTGATTTTTATTTTCACTTTGGAACATTATCTATTGACTTGACATTATAGAAGATGAATACGAGGCTTTTTTTTTTTATATATATCACCACCATCCCTACCTCTGCTGCCATCACAGATCTAAATATTTCTCATGCCCACCCATCTTCCAAATAGGGTTATATCATAATTTTCATTAGGTCAGTATAAGGAGGAGTGGAAAAAGAATTAATATTCAAGAGACTAAAACTGTAACTGTTTTTGTTTTGTTTGTTTGTTTGAGACAGAATCTCACTCTTTGGCTCAAGTGATCCTCTTGCCTCAGCCTCCTGAGTAGCTTGAGATTACAGGCAGTCACCATTGTGGAATTTTAACTCCAGGCAAGCTAACTCTGCATGTGCCTCAGGGGGGCCCAGGTCCCTTAAGCTTCTATAAGAATAGCAAGCCATTTTAAACTCACACCGAGTTCACTTTGCGTGCTTGATGTAGGATATGTTTATTTCTAAATATTATCCTACACCACAGTGGCTTTTTTTTTTTTAGAAACAGGTCTTGTTCTGGGTCAGGCTGGTCTGGAAGTACTGAGCTTGAGCAATCCACCCACCTTGGCCTCCCAGAAGGCTGGGATTTAGGCACGAGCCACTGTGTTGCCAACTGGTTCTATGAGCAAATTTCATCTACTACTGTATTTTTTTTTTTTTTTTTTTTGAGACAGAGTCTCACTGTGTCGCCTTGGTAGAGAGCTATGACATCACAGCTCACAGTAACCTCAAACTCTTGGGCTCAAGCAATTTTCTTTCTTTCTTTCTTTCTTCTTTTTTTTTTTTTTTTAGATACAGAGTCTCACTTTATCACCCTAAGGTAGAGTGCCATGACATCACACGGCTCACAGCAACCTCCAACTCCCGGGCTTAAGCTATTCTCTTGCCTCAGCCTCCCATGTAGCTGGGACTACAGGCGCCTGCCACAACGCCCAGCTATTGTTTTTGTTGCAGTTTGGCTGGGGCCAGGTTTGAACCCACTACCCTCAGCATATGGGGCCGGCGCCCTATCCGCAGAGCCACAGGCGGCGCCCTCAAGCAATTTTCTTGCTTCAGCCTCCCAAGTAGCTGGGCCTACAGGTGCCACCCACAATGCCTGGCTATTTTTTTGTTGCAGTTGACATTGTTGTTTAACTGGCCCAGGCCATGTTCGAACCCACCAGCTTTGGTGTATCCGTAGCCGGCATCATAACCACTATGCAACTGGGCTTGGAGTCTACTGTATGTTTTTTTTGTTTGTTTGTTTTTTTGTTTTTTTTTTTAACAATTCTCTCCCTTAACTATTGATAAGTACTTGAGTACTATTGATAAGTACTTGATAACAACATTTTTGAGTTGTTTTCCAGAAATGGTGTATTTTATGCAAGACAAAGGAGGTGAGATTCACCACAACCTGCCCCCAGGCACGGGACACTCCTTTAAAAGCCCGTCATCTTCCTGAGTTAGGGGAAGAATTTGAGGCAGTTTCTCCTATTTTCTTGACCTTTGTCACATTAAAAATTTCCTCCTGGGTGGGCAGCGCCTGTGGCTCAGAGGGTTGGCGCTGGCCCCATATAGTGAGGATGGTGGGTTCAAACCTGGTTCTGGCCAAACTGCAACCACAACAACAGCAAAAAAAAAAAATATCTGGGCATTCTGGTGGCCAGTATTCCCAGCTACTCGGAAGGCTGAGGCAAGAGAATTGCTAAGCCCAGGATTTGGAGATTGCTATGAGCTGTGACGCCACAGCGCTCTACCGAGGGCGATAAAATGAGACTTCGTCTTTAAAAAAAAAAAAGAAAAAGAATTTTCCTCCTGAGCAATCTTTATTATCTCAATAACTAGATCTTTGTGCAAAGAGCAAATGGAGCTAGGCTGAAATCTCTTTGCAGTTTTGACAACCAAATCAGGCTTTAATAGGGGTTAAAATTCTGGCTCTGTCCTTTACTCTCTGTCCAATCTTGGTATAGTCATTTAATCATTCCCTGCTTCAGTTTCTCCCTCTGTAAAATGAAGATAAAATAAGTACATCTACTTGTCATTATAATGTGAAGATTAAAGGAGTTTATATATAGGTATTCACATAATATATGAAGCATGCATATTCATAACCTTTCATTATTCTGTACATTACCTTCATCTAATGCTTATGTTAAATCCTGTTTCCTTTACCGCATATATTTTGGTTTATTTCCTCATTTGGGGGTGCTTCCTGAAAATAAGTATATGAAAAGTAAATTTTTGGAGAGCTTTTGGGTCTAAGAATATCTTGAGGTCTCCTCACCTTTAAATAATACTTGAGCCATTAGATATAAAAACCTTTTATCTTACTGATAAAATTTGAATGATGGAAGGTTGTTCAAATATTTGCTTTCCGTAAAAACACTGTTAAATTTAGACTCTTTGTAAAGCAATATCAATTAAATTGGCTGCTTGGGCAGTTTTAGTTACTACCTTAAAAAAAATAATACTTGAGCTTGATATAAAATTCTAGAAAGAAAATAATTTCCCTTAGAATTTTGATGGCATAGCTCTTTCTTTTTTTTTTGGGGGGGGGCAGAGTCTCACTATGTCGCTCCGGGTGGAGTGTGCCGTCGCGTCACAGCTCACAGCAACCTCAAACTCTTGGGCTTAAGCCATTCTCTTGCCTTAGCCTCCCAAGTAGCTGGGACTACAGGAGCACATCACAATGCCCAGCTATTTTTTGGTTGTAGTTGTCATTGTTGCTTGGCAGGCCCGGGATGGATTCGAACCCGCCAGCTCCAGTGTATGTGGCTAGCGCCCTAGCAGCTGAGCTACCGGTGCCAAGCCAGATGGCATAGCTCTTTAAATAAAATTTGACCCACCTTCTACATTGTACGTTTGAGACTCTTAGTATTTGATTGTTGGACGTCTAATGTACGTTCCCTTGTCCCTTTTCTCTGTCCTATTGCTTTATGTTCTAGGAAATTTCCTCAGCTTTGTTCTAATACTTTCACTGCATTTTTTCCTTCTCATATTTTTAAGGTTTAGCTTTGTTTTGGTCTGAATGTTCTTTGGTTGCAGCTGTTTTTATTTCATGGAAGCAATTTTTTTTCTTGTTTTTCTGAGGAGAGTAATGATACGTTTTTTTTTTTTTTTTGAGACAGAGCCTCAAGCTGTCACCCTGGGTAGAGTGCTGTGGCATCACAGCTCACAGCAACCTCCAATTCCTGGGCTCAATCGATTCTCTTGCCTCCGCTTCCCAAGTAGCGGAGACTACAGGCACCCGCCACAATGCCCGGCTATTTTTTGGTTGCAGCCGTCATTGTTGTTTGACAGGCCCGTGCTGGATTCGAACCTGCCAGCTCAGGTGTATGTGGCTAGCCAATGATACAGTATTTTGATGTTTTTATCTCCCTCAGTAGTCTTTTTTATTTTCTCCAAGTTGTTTCACATTAGATTTTTTCTTTAAATCCTTAGTGAATTCTTGCTGTTGGATCATATTAAGAAATGAGATGGTATGAAAGCTCATTTATATACAGAAATTCTAGACACATGCAAAAACCTTGTTAACCACAGGCTTCTGCCTGGCAGGTTGTTAGCTGGGATAGTGGAGTTCTGGGAACAGACTAGGAGACAGAAAGTCGGAGATGCAAGATCTCCCTTAATCTTCCTGTTTTCAGTATGCCATCTTCTAACTGAACGCCTTTCCCCTAGCTTTTCCAGTCTTTAGAGTCTCTGTTTATTCTGCACAAAGAATAAATCTCCAGTCTATACAGGATGGAGGAGAGACACCTGCAGGGCTATATTGGGCTAGGGAACTGACTTGGCAGTTCTAAATTCCCTAATGAATTATAGGCCACTTTTAGACTTTCCCTACTGCTGAATTTAGATTCCATTTCTCAAATCTACTCTGTCAGTTACTTATCATTTGTCAGTCTCTTTTTTAAATTTCTATTTTCTCCTCTTTTTTTGATTTTGTAATTTTTTAAATTTTTTTTTTTTTTTCTTTTATAGTCTATCTTTATATCCTAGCCATAACCAAGTACCACAGACTGGATGGTTTAAACAACAGAAACGTATTGTCTCAGTGTTCTGAAGACTGAAAGTCTGAAACCAAGTGTCAACAGAGTTAAGTTTTTCTGAGGGAAGATCTGTTTCCTGCCTCTCTCCGAGCTTCAGGAAGCCCACAGCTGTTCCTTGGCTTGTGGGTGCTATTCTTCCTGTGTCTTCACATCCTATAACCCTTATCCGTGTCTGTCACTGTGTCCAAATTTTCCTTTTTATAAAAACATTTGTCATATTGGGTTAGAGTCCACTCTACTGCTTAAATCTTAATTTAATCATCTGAAAAGACCCTGTTTCCCAGCAAGGACACATTTACCAGTATTGAGAGTTAAGATGGCAACATCTTTTTGGGGAGACACAATCCAACCCATTACAGTTATTTTAGTGGCATTTCAGGAGGCAGCAGAGCTAAATGTATCTTTTCCTTTTGGTATCTTGAATCAGAACTCTACCCTTTGCTCCTTGCATAATGTCACAAGGCAAATTTGAGTATTTATTTCACAGGCTATCCAAGGCACTGAGGATTAAAAAATATGTATAGTATGGTGTTTTGTGTTTTTTCCTGAGATGGTCAGTCAGTCAGGTGAGGCCAGACGAGGAGACAGAGGAGAGGCTGAGGAAAACAGGGTTTCCATCGTCACAGGTCCTAGAGACAGGTGGCGTGGTGTGCCATGCAGGGCCACATGAAAAAGACATCAGTGGTCAGGAAGCAGAAGACAGGAGGGAGGGTCAGAGTCTTCACTGGGTTTCCCACAGAAAACACAGATAGGGTAGGGTAAACAGTGTAGGACTGGCTAATTTGAATATTTTCTATAGGCTCTAAACTCTAGGAGGTGGTCCTTAGTTGCCTGATACCTGGCTGGCCATGGAGTATTAAGGCAGAGGAAAGTGGCCTGCTGGGGTATACAGGCCAGACAAAGGAGGGCTGGCTCTGAATCGGTCAGTTTATTTATATTCTTTTGAGACAGAGCCTCAAGCTATCGCCCTGGGTAGAGTGCCGTGCCATCACAGCTTACAGTGACCTCCAACTCCTGGGCTTAAGCAATTCTCCTCCCTCAGCCTCCCAAGTAGCTGGGACTACAGGCACGCACCACAACGCCTGGCTATTTTTTTTTTTTTTTTGGTTGCATCTGTTATTGTTGTTTGTCGAGCCAGGTCTGGGTTTGAACCTGTCAGCTCAGGTGTGTGTGGCTGGCGCCTTAGCCACTTGAGCCACAGATGCCGAGCCAATTGGTCAGTTTATTGAAGGCATATGCTTGGTTGGGCCCTTGCTACTGCTAAGAACTGGCTAGTCCTAGGGGGGACAGTCTCTTCTTAGCCAGAAGCATTTCTGATATGTCAAAACATCATAATATACATGTACAGAAAATAAGGCGCTCCCTCTCGCCACACACACAAAATACATATGCCTTCATAGTATAGTGTACTTACTGAGAGAGACTACATATATCCACCCCAAAATGATGAGACATAACAGGCATCATATGTAATATGTAATATGTAGTATGTAATATGTA
>CAUYPK010006394.1:0-16030 GCA_963574355.1 Loris lydekkerianus
GAGGAATTATAGGATTGAATGGCAGATCTATTTTTAGATCTCTAAGTGTTCTCCAAACATCTTTCCAAAAGGAATGTATTAATTTGCATTCCCACCAGCAGTGTATAAGTGTGCCCTTTTCTCCACATCCATGCCAACATCTCTGGTCTTGGGATTTTGTGATATGGGCTAATCTTACTGAAGTTAGATGATATCTCAAAGTAGTTTTGATTTTCATTTCTCTGATGTTTAAAGATAATGAGCATTTTTTCATATGTCTGTAGACCGTGCGCCTGTCTTCTTCAGAGAAGTTTCTCTTCAAGTCCATTGCCCAGCCTGTGATGGAATGACTTGTTCTTTTCTTGCTTATACATTTGAGTTCTCTGTGGATTCTGGTTATTAAACCTTTGTCGGAGACATAACCTGCAAATATCTTCTCCCATTCTGAGGGCTGTTTGCTTGCTTTACTTACTGTGTTCTTGGCTGTGCAGAAACTTTAGTTTGGTGCTGGGTGAACTGGCTGGCAAACTGCAGAAGACTGAAACTGGACCCACACCCTTCACCATTAACTAAGATAGACTCTCACTGGATTAAAGATTTAAACTTAAGACATGAAACTATAAAAATACTAGAAGACAGGGCAGGGAAAACCTTTGAAGAAATCGGCCTGGGTGAGTATTTTATAAGGACCCCTTGGGCAATTGAAGCCACTTCAAAAATACACTACTGGGACCTGATCAAGTTTCCAATACTTCTTTCTCACTTCTTCCTAAGGCTTTAAACTGAACTGCCTTTCTCATCACATTGCTACCAACATCTTGACATGACCACTTAAATAATTTCACAGAAGACTGAAGCTCAATTTACAGCTCTCTTCTTTCTGAGTTTTCACCAGAATAGCCCTTTATGGTCCAGTGTATACTCATTACACAGCTTATAGCCATTTCCACATTTTTAGGTATTGATAAGCTGGACTTGAATAAAAGTGAAAACTTTTCTGTGAAAGACATTGTAAAGAGAATAAGAAGACAGAGCAGAGATTTCTCATCCTCTCATGCAGAAGTGCGTCTTTGGAGATAAGAAAGAGACAGAAAGAACATGAAGGAGCAAGATATTGGCAGAGATGAGTGCCTGAGAGGCTTGGAGTCCATCAGGAAAGGTATTTCTTCCTTCCACACATCTCTGGCAGTCAGTGGGTTCCTTAGCTACTGGAGAGCTCCTCTACCCTCATGAGCCCAAAGCTCTGCCACCAGTGAACTGTGAGCTTCTTTAGACCAATGCACCAGGCTGCCAGAGACCTCAAGTCACTACCTATCATTACAGACCCAACCCAAGATGGCAGGAGCCATATTGCTTCCCCACCCACTGTGCATCTTTGTCCTCTCCAGTGAGCCTCAGCCTCCTCAGTTTCCATCTCACTTGTTCCCATAGAAACATTTTATAACTTTGGTCCAGACAGCAGGACACATAGGAGGCTGGTGGGTACCCGGGGATGTGAGTGACATCAGAGCATGAACATTCTGGATGTGCTGTCTTGTAGAGAGAGGGGCAGAGATGACTACAATGCTAGTCCTCCATTCATAGTCTTTTCTTCCCCTTTCCCTGCCTGTCCATGGCTACTGAGGGATGACTGAGCCAGGGCTCAGAGGAACAGACAGCTTTTACTCTCTGTTGGTGAATCTACTAAAGCAGAGCTTCCACAGAGAGTAGGTTCAATCCTTTTCTGTGGGAGCCAGACAGGCTGAATTCTTCATGGAACTTCTAAGTCAGGGTAAAGTGTCCAGTCAGGGGAATGTCTGCATGACTATCACTGCATGGGAAAATCAGCAGTGCAGGTAGCTGAGACCATTGACTAGTAGCTTAGCTGAGATGTATGCCTGAGGAGATAGGACTTGCTCTCTCCCTGTCTCTTATGTTTGCACCATTATCTGGCCACTTCAGAGGTTCCATTACCCTATGTCCTTGCTTACCTTTTACTCAACCATCCTGGGGGCTGCAATCTCTCCTCCTTCATTCTTAACTTGACTGCTGACCACTGACTGCTTTGCATCCTTGCACATATACTCTGTTATGTACCCAATAAAAAGATTCCAGGAAGCAGGACAGGTTGCTGCATTGTTTTCAGGCTGCCACACTGGCCACACACCCAGGCTTTCAGGTTTTATGTTATAAATCTGATGTAAAGTCTTGAGATTTCCCCAGCACCACCTCCCTTGTTGACCACTGTCCTAGGCTGGGATTCACTAGACTCTCAACAATTTCCAGACTCTTTTTCTTCACCTCCTCTACCTAAGGCTGCTGAGAGCAACATATGAGCAACATGCCAACGCTTTCTTAGACCTTGGTCCTCAGACCTTTCCTTTAGGGGTCCTACAGTGGACTGAGGAGTGCTTGGACTGTGATCTCTGTGCCCACTGGTCCCCTCTGGTGCTGTGTGCCTGATGACTTCTTCAGAGTGGAGGCACACCCTGAGGCAGAGAGTCATCAAAGCTGCTTGGGCACCACATCAATAATCAGGACTAGCACACTTCTTCTCAGCCTTCTCAGTGATTGATCTTTGGGGCCCCAGGGACAGGCTTGCAGTTCAGTTTGTACATGTAAGTCTCAATCACATTGCTTGGGAACAAGTAGGGAAGATCTGTGATTGGGTGAGGCCACTACAGCCCCTCTCTGGCAGCTTTGCCTAGATTCTGGGAATAGACCTTTGACCCTTGTTGAAACAGATACCTTGCCAGTTTTGGTGGAGCCTAAATGCAAGCTCACCCAACCTAGCCCTACCCAGCTGCACTCCCCCACAAACCTCTGCTCTGGCAGATAATAAGGACACATCTAAAGTTCCAGATCCCCACCTACCACCTGCAGCAATCATGTGCTTCTCCTAAGGGACTAGAGGTGGTCATGGGGCCCCCCAAAACAACAAAGCTTGTTCCTTTTGGCAAGTGCTATCTAACTAATAGGGAGGTGAATTTGCATGCCCTCTGTAGTATTTACTAACTCCATTATACAAGATGTAGGTGGGTGCTTGTCTCACCCACAAGCAGCAACCACTATCTCAGAGATTAAACTGGGCATGCCATTATCAAAAGAAAAAAAAAATACAAAAAAAGAAGCAAATGCTGCTCTAGATGAGAAGAAATCAGTGAAATACCTCTGGGTACATGAAAAAGCAGAGTATAAAGACATCCCAAAAGAAAAAAAAAAAAAACTCCATACCAATGGAAACCAACCAAAATGAAAACATTAAAATAACTGATGAAGAATTTTGAATATGGATTGTAAAGAAGCTTAATAAAATGCAAGAAAAACTAGAACCCTAATACAATGAAACCAGAAAAATAATGCAGGAAATGAATGAAAAGTTAACTAAAGAAATCAAATTATTAAAGAAAAATCAAGCAGAGCTTCTGGAAATGAGAAATTTATTCAAGAAAATAAGAAACGCAGTGAAAAGCTTTAAGAGTATCCTAGACAAGGCAGAAGAAGGAATTTCAGAGTTACAAGACTACACTTTTGATTTAAATAAGTCAGTCAAAGAGAAAGAACAGAGAAATAAGAATGAACAAAGGCTACAAGAAAGATGGGATTATGTGAGAAGGCCTAACATGAAAATCTTGGGCATCCTTGAGAGTGAAGAAGAAGATATACATGGGATAGAAAACCTGCTTGAGGGAATGCTGAGGAAAATTTCTCAGCTCTTGCTAGAAATCTGGACATCTAGGTACTAGAAGCACAAAGGATTCCTGGGAGATTCCTCTCTAAGAGGCAATCACTGTGACATACAGTCATTAGACTGTCCAAAGTCAATACAAAATAGTAAGTCCTATAAATTGTAAGGCAAAATCACCATGTAACTTAGAAAGGAAAACCCATCAGACTAACTGCAGACTTCTCAACTGAGGCTTTGCAAGCCAGAAATGACTAGGGCCCCATTCTCAGCCTTGTCCAAAAGAATAATAGCCAGCCTAGAATTTTGCATTCTGCAAAACTACATTTCTTATATGAGGGAGAAATAAGGACTTTCTCAGACAAGCAAATGCTTAGGGAATTTGTCAAGACCAGACCTGCCCTGCAGGAAGTACTCAGATTTGTATTATACACTAATCAGCAGAATAGACACCCACCAGTGTAAAACCATCTAAATGCTAAAGTTCAGAATACAGATACCAAAATGGTTCCAGAGGTAAAACAAAGAAGTGAAGTTCTATGCAACTGGATGAATGAAATACACCCCATTTATCAATTCTTACAATAAATATGAATGGATGAACTCCCCTCTCAAGAGACATAGGCTGGCTGAATGAATAAAATAATACAAGCCAAGTATCTGATACCTCCAGGAAACATATCTTACTTATAAAGACTCCTTCAGACTCAAGGTGAAGGGATGGAAAACAATATTACATGTAAATGCAAATAAAAAAAAAGCTGGTATAGCCAATCATGTCAGATAACAGATTTCAAAGCAACAAAAGTAAAGAAAGACAAATATGATCACTATATAATGGTAAAAAAATTCAACAAGAAGAAATAACAATTCTAAGTATGTAGTATTTATGTACCTAACACAGGTGTACCCAGATTTTTAAAGCAAATCCCTCTATATCTAAACAGTGATAAATAGCAACACTGTAATAGGTGGGGACTTCAACCTCCCACTGAAAGGAATGGACAGGTCCTCTAAGCAGAAAATAAATAAGGAACATGGGACTTAAATAAGACTCTTGAGCAATTAGACATTTACAAAACATTTTATCCCCAAACTACTCAGTATATCTTCTTATCATCAGCACATGGAACACTCACCAAGCTTGATCACATCTTAGGCCATAAAACATACATTTTTCAATGTATGTTTTCAATACATTAAAACATGTATGTTTCAATACATTAAAAAAGTAAAAAGTATATATCTTCTGAGGCCAGACAACAGTAAAATAAAATTAGAAATCAACTCTAACAGAAACAATTCTACACAAAGTCATGAAAATTAGTCTACCTACTCCTGAATGATTATTGGGTTAAGGAGGAAATTAAGATGTAAATCATAAGATTCTTTAAGACAAATGCCAAAGGGGACACAAGTTATCAAAATCTGTGGACTCAGCAAAAGTAGTCTTAAGAGAAAAATTCATAGTCTTAAACATCTACATAAAATAAATACCCAATCAGCAATCTAATGAATCATCTCAAGAAATTAGAAAAGCAAGAGCACACAAATCTCAACCCCAGAAGAAGAAAAATAATTTAAGGTCAGAGAAGAACTAAATGAAATTGGTAACAAAAGAATTACACAGAAGATTAATGAAACAAAAGTTGGTACTTTGACAAGATAAACAATATCAATCTTACTAGATTATTCAGAAACAGAAAAGAAAGGACCTTAATAATCTCAATTTGCAATAAAAAAGGACATATTACAACTTATGCCACCAAAATACAAAACATAATCTGTGAATAATATAAAAGACCTCTGCACACATAAACCAGACAACATTGAGAAAATGGACACATTCTTGGAAACACACATCTCCCCAGGCTTGATCAGGAAGAAACTGAATTTCTTTTCTTTCTTCCTTTTTCTTTTAGAGACATACTCTCACTTTGTTGCCCTCAGTAGAGTGCTGTGACACCATGGCACATAGCAACCTCCAACTCCTGGGCTTAGGGGATTCTTTTGCCTCAGCCTCCTGAGTAGCTGTGACTACAGATGCCCACCACAACACTCAGCTATTTTTTGTTGCAGTTTGGCCAGGGCTAGGTTCAAACCCACCACCCTCAGTATGGGGCTGTGCCCTACTCACTGAGCCATAGGCATTGCCCAGAAACTGAATTTCTAGACAGACCAATATCAAGTAATGAAATTGAAGCAGCAATAACAGAATACACATTCTTCCATAGGGCACATGGAACAGTCTTCAAGATTAATCATATGTTGGGCTCTAAAATAAAGGTTAATAATTTTAAAAGGCTGAAATCATAAAAAGTATCTTTTCCAATCCCAATGGTATGGCACTAGAAATGAATAACAAAAGGAAAACTAAAATATTCAAAAATAGGTGAAAATTTAAAAAATATACTCTTAAATAACTAGCATGTCAAAGGTGAACTCACAATGGAAATTAGAAAATATTTTGAGATGAATGTAAATTAAAACGCATGCCAAAATATGCAAAATTCAGTGAAAGGAGTGCTCAAGGGAATATTTATAGCTGTAAATTTGTGAATTGAAAAGGAAAAAAATATCTCAAATAACCTATCTTTACACTTTAAGGAACTAGAAATAGCTGAGCAAACTAAAGTAAAAGACTGCAGAAGAAAGGCAATAAGAAAACATAGAGTGAAGTTAAATGAAATATAGTACAGAAAAACTATAGGGAAAAGCAACACAAACAAAAGTCAGCTTGTTGAAAAGAACAATAAAACAGACAAAAATTTAGGAGACTCACGCTACTGAAATTAAATATGAATGTTGTAGACGTTACTACCGACTTTATGGGTGTGTGTAAATTAGAATAGTGTGAAAATATGTAATCCAAAAAATCTGATAACCTAAAATAGAAAATACCCAGAAACACATTATAAATACTGACTTGCGAGGAAAAGAAAGGATCAGCATACCTAAAAGAAATAAAAAATAAATCAGTAATCAAAACTTGTTAACATAGAAAAACTTAGGATGGCTTCACTGGTAAATTCTACCAATAACTTAAAGGATTAACACCAGTATTTAGCAAAGTATTCCAAATAATGGAGACAGAGGAAACACTTTCTAACTCATTCTATGAAGCATTATCTTGATATCAAAGCCAAAGATATCATAAGAATAGAAAATCCTGGACTAATATCCTTTAGGAATATGACAACATCAATAAAAGACTAGCAAGCCAAATTCAGAAATGTATTAGAAAGATACACTCATAGAATGAGGGGGAAAACCCCAAAAGATCATCTCAGTTCATGGAGGAAAAACATTTGAGAAATTCCAGCACCCTTTGATGAGAATAAGTCCATATATTAGGAATAGACTGTATTTTCTCAACATGAAATTGGGTATACACATATGTGAAAAATCCATAGTTATCATAATACTCAATGGTGAAAGACTTCCTCCTAAGATCAAGAATTAGGCAAGGATGCTCAGTCTTAGCACTTCTACTCAACTCTATAGCATTAGTTTTGGCTATAGAAATTAAGCAAGAAATAGAAATAAAAAGCATCCAAATTAGAAAGGAAGAAGTAAAACTATTCCTATTTGCATATAATGTAATTTTATATATAGAAAATCCTAAGGAATTCATACACACACAAGCACACACACACAACTGTTGGTGTTAATAATGAATTCAGCAAAGTTTTGTGGCATAAGTTCAAGGCACAAAAGATTGGTTGTGTTTATACATACTAACAATAATTGAACAAGAAATGCCTGTAATTGTAGCTCTCTAGAAGGCCAGGATGGGTGAATTTCTTGACCTCAGGAGTTTGAGACCAGCCTGAGCAAGAGCAAGACACTGTTGCTCTAAAAATAGTCAGGTGTTGTGGTGGGCACCTCTTGTTCCAGCTACTCAGAAGGCTGAGGCAAGAGGATTGCTTGAGCCCAAGAATTTCAGTGTGCTGTAAGCTGTAACCCCATAGCATTCTACCTAGGGTAACAGAGTGAGACTCAGTCTCAAAAAAAAAAATTGGTTAGCCATATGCAGAAGAATAAAACTGGATCCCCATCTCTCACCATATACAAAATTTAACTCAAGACAGACTTAATAGTAAGACCAGAAATAATAGAAATCCTAGAAGAAAACCTAGGAAAAACTCTTCTGGACACTGGTTAGGCAATGAATTTATGACTAAGATTCTAAAAGCAAATGCAAGAACAAAATAGATTAATGGAACTTAAGCTAAAAGCCTTCTACACAGAAAAAGAAATAATCAACCGAGTAAATAGATAAACTATAGAGTGGGAGAAAATATTTGCAAACTGTGTGTTTCATGAAGGACTAACATCTAGGATCTACAATAAACTCAATTCAGCAAACAACAACAACAACAACAACAACAACAAAACTTAAACATAAAAAAAGAAAAGCCATGTTTTAAAGGAAGAATTATAATAGATGGCCAAAAAATAGGAAAACAAAAATGCTTAATATTACTAATAGACAGGTAAATTCAAATTAAAACCACTATAAGATACTTTATTACTCCAATTAAAGGTGAAAAGAGAGAGAAGAAAAAAGAATGAAAAGAAATGAAAAATGCCTACAAAATATAAAAAATAACCTCAAAAGAGCAAGTTTAAGAATTATTGGCATTGAAGAGGGAGAAAGAGCAAGGTATAAAAGACTTATTCAAAGAAATAATTTAAAAAATTCTAAATCTAGAGAATTATGTAGATATCCAGGTACAGGAAGGCCAAAGATCACCAAACACATTCAACCCAAATAATTTTATACCAAGACACATACATTCTCAAAGGCAAAGGACAAAGAAAAGAGTCTAAAAGTAGTAAAAGAAAAGAAACAAATAACATATTAAGGAGCTATGATTCATCTGGCAATTGACTTCTCACCAGAACTATTTATACCAAGAGGGACAGCATACTCAAATGTTGAGGGGGAAACAAAAGCTAACAGCTGTGAACTGAAAATTCTGTACCCAGAAAAATTCATAAAGGAGAAAATCTTTCAAACAGTAAAGAGATAAAACATTTCTCAGATAAACAAAAGCTGAAGGAATTTATCACTACTATACCTGTCTTACAAAGAATGCTAAATGGAGATCTGAAATCTGAAAGAAAATGATGCTAATGTGCAGAAGGAAAATATTTGCATGTATAAAATTTGCTGATTAGGTACACAGAAAAATTCACAATACTCTAACACTGCAATTGTGGTATGTAATCCACTGATAACTCTAGTATAAAGGGTAAAAGACAGATTTATCAAAACTAATAATAACAAGATACCTTTTAAGGAATAGGGATAGGCAATATGAAAAGATTCAATTGAGACAATAAAAGGTTAAAATATGGGGAGGGATAGAGTTACAGTGTACAGTGTTTTAATTTTTCCTTCATTTCTTTATTTTGTGATCAAAGTTAAGTTGTCATCTGTTTAAAATAACTCTGAGATGTCTTTTGTAAGTCTCATGATAACCAGGAAGCAAAAACCTATAATAGATACACTAAAAATAAAAAGCAACAAATTAAAATATACCATCAGTGAAAATCACTTAAGTACAAAGGAAGACAATAAGAAAGAGTTACAAAACAACTAGAAAACAGGTTACAAAATTGTAGTAGTTAAGCCTTTACCTATCAATGACAGCATTGAATATAGAGTAATTTTTTTGTTTAAAAGATATAAAGTGCCCATGTTCTCCTTCCTACCACCCCCACCTAATTTCCACTGAGTTTTACTTTCCACTGTGCACATGTGTTCTTATCAGTTAGTTCCAATTTAATAGGGAGTATAAGTGTGTTTGTTTTCCCATTCTTTTAATACTTTACACTTAGGATAATACTTTCCAGTTCCATCCAAATTGTTGCAAGGTCTTTCCTCCTTCTGTAAGGACCAAGTTAACTCCATTTTGTTAAAACTAACTTCATCTTGTCCCTCAGCTTTCATTTTATAGCTGCATACCAAAGGCATTAGGCAACCTGCTCCCTCCCCTGATTCCCATCCTTGCCCCATGATCCATGCTCTTACACAATGTCTGCTCCAAGCCATAACAAACACTCTCCAGACAGCCAAGGACAAGTGTTCTGTCCTCTAGCTCCCCCTCACCCCCCATCAGCTTGCCTCAGCAGCTCACCTCACTCCCCCTCCCTTTTTTCTTTTCTGTACCCTTAAAACCTTCCTCCTTTTCGAGATCAGGGCTTCTCTGCTCTCCTGCTGCATGAGGAGCAGGAAGCCCAGGCTCCAGTTTGTAAATAAACAACCTCTTGCTTTTGCATCAGACTTGGTCTCCAGGTGATTTATGTGGGGGTCCCATGACACAGGCACAACATTTGGGGGCTCACCCTGGAAAACCCCCCAAAATCACCGAGTACCTGCTTTGGAGGTGAGTGTGTGTGTGCTGGCATTTGTCTTGTCCTGTTCCATGTTGGTTCCATTTGTTGACTCTGTAGTCGGGATGTGGAATCCTGCACAGTAGAAGTGGGGATGCCCCATGAATAGGGGACTGAGATGTGGAGTCCTCAGTCCCTGGTCAAGAAGACCATGGAGAGGCGATCCTTCTGGTTGAGAGAAAAGGCAGGTTGTGACCGCCAGATGGGGTTACGCAGTCGTCTCATTTTCAGTTTTGCCTGAGAACCCGCAAGGGCAAGTTTCTGTTTTCTGGAGGAATTTTGTGTGTTATTTGTTTTGTCTGTGTTTTATTATATTTGGAGAGCGACATGGGACAGACACAGGTGACCCCCTCTCCCTAACTTTGACTCATTTCCAGGACTTCAAAGACAAAGCCCGAGAGTATGGCTTTAATGTGTCCAGAGGTAAACTTGTGATTTTTTGCAGGAATGAATGGCTGGCATACCACGTTGAATGGCCACCAGAGGGCACCTTTCATCTCCCCATTATCTTTCAGGTCAAAGATACAGTCTATGATCTGGGACAGGGCACCCACACCAGATCCCATATATAATGGCTTGGCAGAACCTTGTGGAGAACCCGCCATCGTGGTTAAAACCCCTCCTTCCTCCATCAGGCAAGCAAGTAGCTAAACTCCTAGCCTTGAAGGAGAAAAAGGAGAAGTCCCCTGAACCTGCTGCCCCTCCCCCGGTCCTCCAAGGAGAAACTGATCCAGAAGTGCTCTTCCCCCTTCCCTGCCAACCCTCACCTCAGGGGACACCTGTTCCTCAGAGTCTGCCAGCAGCGAGTCCACTCCAGCCCCAGGTCCAGAGGGTAGCCACCAGAGCCCACCTCACATTCACTGTAGAGCCCTGCACAATCTGACAGCAGACTCCACAGTGTTGCCTCTCCGTGCGCCGGGCCCCCCTGATGAAGCGGACCCCTGAATCAGCCACACCACTATTGGCCCTTGCCACAGTGATCTCTATAACTGAAAAATGCAGAACCCTAAGTTCTGTGAAAAACCTACTGCCTTGACTGACCTCTTAGACTCAATTCTTTTTACCCACCAGCCTACCTGGGATGATTGTCACCAACTGTTACAGGTTCTCTTCACCACTGAGGAATGGAGCCACATCTTAGCTGAGGCCAGGAAGGCTGTTGAGGATGCAGATGGAAGCCCCACCACCAACCAGGCTCTCATCGATGCCACTTTTCCTCTTACCTGCCCAAATTGGGACTTTAATACTGGAACAGGTCAGGTAAGACTCCAAGTCTACCGCCAGACTCTGATGAGGGGTCTCCGTAAAGCAGCTAGAAAGCCGACCAATTTGGCCAAGGTAGGTAACGTACAGCAGGAAAAGATAGAATCTCTGGCAGCTTTCTTAGAAAGAATTATGGAGGCATTCTGCATGCACACATCTCTAGACTCTGAAACTGAGGAGAATAGAATAGCAGTTGTCATGTTCTTTGTTAATCAGTCAGCTCCAGATATTAAGTGCAAGCTGCAGAGAATTGTTAGACTGGGTGAGAAGTCTTTGCAGGATCTCCTAGAAGTTGCTGAAAGAGTCTACAACAACTGTGAGACCCCCAAAGAAAAGCAAATGAAAGCGGCTAAAAGACCCAGGAATTAGCCAGGATCCTTCTGGTCTCCATGGATGCGACCTTGGATGAAAGAGAAAGGCGGCTGTGCTGACTGGCGGCAGAAGGTAAGGAGGGCTCCCCAGGTGGGGAAAGGCTCCGCCTCCAGAAGAACCAGTGCGCCTATTGTAAGGAACATGGACACTGGTGCCCCAAGAAACCACCTCCCAGACCTTCATGCCCCTCTTCAGTGCCAGTCTTGGAACTGAATGGGCTCGAATGGTAGGGGGGTCAGGGCTTGCCACCCCTCCCCAAGTCCCGGGTAACTCTCAGGGTGGAGGGGACCCCAATTAACTTCCTGGTAGATACCAGAGCCCAGCATTCAGTCCTGACACAGGACCATGGCCCTATGGATGCCAGGAAATCATGGGGCCAGGGGGCCACGGGCAACAAACAATATTCGTGGACTACCTGAAGATTCATGGACTTAGGTGTGGGCTGGGTATCCCATGCTTTCATGGTTATCCCAGACTGCCCCTACCCCCTCCTTGGGCAAGACCTCCTAACCAAGGTAGGGACTCATATCATCTTCAAAGACAAAGGATCCCTTGTCACAGACCAGTATGGGAGCCCCATACAAATACTCACCCTACAACTTGAAGATGAGTACAGACTGCACCAGCAGCAGCCTAAGAGCCATCAGCTGACAGATGTCACTAGATGGCTGAAAACCGACCTGCTTGCCTGGACTGAGACTGGAGGAGTGGGGCTAGCTGCCCACTGACCACCAGTCATGGTAGAGCTCGAGCCAATGGCTGAACCCATACAAGTACGGCAGTATCCTATGTCTCAAGAGGCCCAGCGGGGCATCATGCCTCACATCCGGAGGCTTTTTAAGAGTGGGATACTAGTGCTCTGTCAATCTGCATGGAACACTCCCTTGTAGCCTGTAAAGAAGCCACTGACTAATGACTATAGACCAGTCCAGGACCTAAGAGAGGTTAACAAGCGGGTACTAGACATCCACCCCACCGTCCCAAACCCTTATACACTATTGAGTACTCTCACCCCTGATCGAGCATGTACACTGTCCTCAACTTAAAAGATGCCTTCTTCAGCCTCCCATTGGTTCCCCAGAGCCAGGCAGTTCGCCTTTGAGTGGAACGATGAAGAGCAAGGGATCCACGGTCAACTTACCTGGACCCGGCTGCCGCAAGGGTTTAAGAACTCCCCCACCATCTTTGATGAAGCCCTACATGAGGACCTGAGTGAGTACTGGCAGCAACACCCTTACCTGAGTCTTTGACAGTATGTAGATGCCATTCTGATCACATCCGAGACAGAAGCAGAATGCCGACAAGGCACCCAGGATTTGCTGACTGCACTAGGAGCTCTGGGGTACTGGGCCTCTGCCAAGAAGGCTCAAATTTGTCAACAAACTGTGATTTATCTGGGGTACATCCTTAAGGATGGGCAGCAGTGGCTGTCCCAGGCAAGAAAAGAAACAGTTCTGAAAATCTCTCCTCACACCCTCCCCCCACCACACAGTGAGAAGTGCGGGAGTTCCTTGGGTCAGCCTGGTTCTGCCATCTGTGGATTCCAGGGTTTGCAGAGATAGCAAAGCCCCTCTATGAAGCCACCCAGGACAGCCTGCCTTTCCAGTGGAGTGCAGAACAAGAAAGAGCTTTCCAGGCCCTGAAATGAGCTTTGTTTTCGGCTCCGGCCCCAGGACTCCCAGATATTACCAAGCCCTTTCATCTGTATGTAGATGAGCACAAAGGCATAGCAAAAGGAGTGCTTGCTCAATCACTTGGTCCCTGGACCCGGCTGGTCGCCTACCTGTCAAAGAAAGTAGACCCTGTAGCTGCAGGCTGGCCCCCATGCCTGCGCATCATTGCAGCTACTGCATTGCTGGTTAAAGATGCAGATAAATTAACTTTAGGGCAGGAGCTTTTGATCACGACCCCTTATGCCATTGAGGGAGTCCTCAAACAGCCACCAAATCAGTGGGTTAGTAATGCCCGACTTACCCACTACCAGGGCCTTCTGCTGAACACTCCATGAATCTGAATCCTGCCAAAGATCTCTCAATCTGGCGACCCTACTGCCGGATCCGGACTTAAATGACCCCCTCCATCACTGTGTTGACATCCTAGCCAGGTTCACAGTGTACGCCAGGACCTTACGGACCAGCCCCTCCCTGATGTGGAAGCCACCTGGTACACAGATGGGAGGAGCTTCATGCAAGATGGATGCAGGTACACGGGGGTGGCAGTGGTGTCTAAAACTGAGACTGTATGGGCAGAGCCTCTCCCAGCTGGGACATCAGCTCAAAAGGCTGAACTCTTAGCTCTAACATGAGCCATGACCCTGGGGAAAAGCCTAAAACTCAACATTTATACCCATAGCTTATATGTCTTCATCACTGCCCACATACATGGGGCAATTTACCAGGAGAGAGGACTCCTTATGGCAGAGGGAAAGACTATCAAAAATAAAAATGAAATACTCCACCTCCTAAAAGCCTTATGGGTTCCCCAGAAACTAGCCATCATTCATTGCTCTGGCCATCAGCGGGACGACTCCCCAGTAGCCAGAGGCAACGGCGGGCTGACCAGGTCGCCAGGACTATAGCCACCTTGGCTATCCAAGAGCTTCTTATTACTACATTGCTAGACCCTGGACCCCCAACACTTCCACAATCCCTGGAGTATACTCCGGAGGACCTAAAATGGATAGAGCAGATCCCACAAGCCCACTCCCCAGACAAGTACAATGGATGTACAACCTGTGATGGCACAGCACTTGTGCCAGCAAAACTAGGACAGGAAATCCTCCATAGGATCAATTCATCCACCCACCTAGGGTCACGCAAGATGAAAGACTTGCTGCACCATGCCAAAATCAAGATACAAAACCAAAATACTAAAATTGATGAAGTCGTAGCTTCATGCAAAGTATGTATTGTGACTAACAGTGTATCTAGCTCCCATAATCCAGGGTACAGATAGCATGGGACGGAGCCAGGTACGTACTGGGAAGTGGACTTTACTGAAGTTAAGCCAGGTAAATATGGACACAAATATCTCCTTGTTTTCACAGATACATTCTCAGGATGGGTAGAAGCATTTCCGACCAGAAATGAAACTGTGCAGGTAGTAGCAAAGAAAATACTAGAAGATATAATGCCTAGGCATGGAATTCCTAACCAGATAGGATCAGATAATGGCCCAGCTTTTACTTCTCAGGTAGTGCAGAATCTAGTGGAAGCCTTGGGGACTAATTGGAAATTGCATTGTGCCTATTGACCCCAAAGTTCAGGGTAGGTAGAGTGGATGAACTGCACGCTAAAACAGAACCTGACTAAATTAATCATGGAGACTGGTGGTGACTGGGTGTCTCTTCTCCCCTTTGTCCTGTACAGGGTGTGAAAATCACCCTACCTTTTAGGAACAACTCTCTATGAAATTCTCTTTGGTAGGCAACCCCCTATAGTCCCTAAGTTGCATTGCAATGCCCTCACTTCAAAGGACCCAGATTTTAAAACTTGGAAAGATTATGCAGTAACTTTACATTTCTATCAAAAGGCACAATGAGCTGATAAGGAGAAACTTATAGCCCTCTACAGCTCAAGACCTGTTCCTGAACCACACACTTTCTGGCCTGGAGTGTACGTGAAACATCACTGACAAGAAATGCTGGAGCCTCGGTGGAAGGGCCCATACACCATGGTACTTGTTACTCCCACCGAACTCAAGGTTGACAGCATCACCTCCTGGATACATCACACGCATGCTCGCCTAGCCGACCCGTTCACCATCAAAGAAGACTCCACCTCCCAGTGGAAACTCTGTGGGACCCTGATAACCCACTGAAGCTCAAACTGCAGAAATGCCAGGATCCCTGATGCTACCGTATGTGTACCACTTACTGACTTACTCTGCCTTGCTGATTATACCCTTCACTGCTAACCCTCATTGCCCCATTGAGATAACGTGGCTAGTCACTGATGCCAGCACAGGAATGGTGCTCAACCAGACCTCTGGAGTTCACCCTGAGGGTACTTGGTTCCTGGAGCCCTTAGACGACCCACATAATCTGGTAGGGATTAGACCCTGCACCTCAGGGTGGCAGTCATATTGGTCCAGAAATACTCTAACCAGGTGCTTTTATGTCTGCCCCAGTCACCTTCCTAATAAGTGTGGAGGAGCAAGTTCATATTTCTGTAACTCATAGAACTGTGTTTCCACAAGGCAATTATGGTGGAACCCCCTGAGACAAGGAGACTTGATCCAAGTAAAGAGGAAGGGTGTTTGGAGAGGGCACTCCTATGCAGAAGGCCCCAAACCTGACACAGTCTGTACCTTTACAGAGAAAGGAAAGCGAGTGCTAGATTGGGAAATTTG
>CAUYPK010006397.1:0-24291 GCA_963574355.1 Loris lydekkerianus
TTTTCAAAAAACCAACTTTTGAATTTATTGATCTGTTGTATAATTCTTTTGTTTTCAATTTCATTTAATTCTGCTCTGATTTTGGTTATTTCTTTTCTTCTGCTGGGTTTGGGGTTGGAATGTTCTTCCTTCTCCAGTTCCTTGAGATGTCCCATTAAGTTGTTAACTTCCTCTCTTTCTGTTTTCTTGAGGAAGGCTTGCAGTGCTATAAATTTCCCTCTTAGGACTGCCTTTGTGGTATCCCAGAGGTTCTGATAATTCATGTCTTCATTGTTGTTTTTTTCAAAAAATTTGGTGATTTCCTTCTTAATCTTGTCTATAACCCATCTGTCCTTCAGCATAAGGTTATTTAGCTTCCATGTTTTTGCATGGGTATGCAGATTCCTGTTGTTACTGAGTTCAACTTTTATTCCATGATGGTCTGAGAAGATGCAAGGAATAATTTCTATTTTTTAAAATTTGCTGAGGTTAGATTTGTGGCCTAGGATGTGGTCGATTTTGGAGTATGTTCCATGAGCTGATGAGAATAATGTGTATTCAGTTTTGTTGGGATGGAATGTTCTTTAGATGTCTGTTAAATCCAGATGTCCAGATGTTGATTGGTTAAGTCTAAATCTAAAGTTTCTTTGCTTAGCTTCTTTTTGGAGGATCTATCCAGCACTGCTAAAAGGGTGTTAAAATCTCCAACTACTATGGAAGTGGAGGAAATCAAGTTGCTCATATCTGTTAGAGTTTCTCTTATAAATTGAGTGCATTCTGGTTGGGTGCATAAGTATTAATAATTGAAATCTCATCATATTGAGTATTACCTTTAACAAATATGAAGTGTCTATCATTATCCTTCCTATTTTGGTTGGTTTAAAGCCTATTGCATCTGTGAATAGGATTGTGATGCCTGCTTTTTTTCTGCTTTCCATTTGCCTGGAGTATACATGACCATCCCTTCACCTTCAGTCTGTATTTATTTTTTAATGTAAGATGAGATTCTTGTATGCAGCAACATCTGGCTTGAGTTTTTGTATCCAGTCAGCCAACCTGTGCCTCTTTAGAGGACAATTTAAATCATTCACATTAATGGAGATAAGCCTTTAGAGAGTCCAGTGGACATTTTTAATCCTTTAGCAACTGTGGAGGTTGGAATTTGTTCAAAATTTTCTGGGTGGGTTTACTTTTGTGGTGGAGGATTACGCTGGTCTTTATGGAGGATAGGTCAGAGAATATCCTGGAGAGCTGGTTTAGTTATGGCAAATTTCTTCAATGTGTGAATGTCATTAAAGTATTTAATTTCTCCATCATAAATGAAACTCAGTTTAGCTAGGTACAGGATCATGGGTTGAAAGTTATTTTGTTTTAGGAGATTAAAAGTCGATGACCATCCTCTTCTAGCTTGAAAGGTTTCAGCAGTTTTTCTAATATTCTTCCCTTTGTAGATGATGGTTTTCTTTTGTCTGGCTGCTTTCAGAACTTTCTCCTTCATATTAACTTCAGTGAAATTGATTATGATATGTCTGGGGGATGTCTTATTTGGGTTGAGTCATGCTGGAGTTCTGAAACTGTCTGCTATCTGAATTTCAGAATCTCTTGGCATGTCTGGAAAGTTCTCTTTCATAATCTCATGAAGAAGAGACTCTGTGCCTTGTGAAGCTACTTTGTCGCTTTCATGGATCTCTATCAGGTGAATATTGGTTTTGTTCAAATTATCCCAGAGCTCTCTGAGAAAATGATCTGTTTTTGCCCTCCATTTCTTTTCCTCTTTGAAAGTTTGGGAGCATTCAAAAGCTTTGTCTTCAATGTCTGAATTCCTTTCTTCTATTTGTTCCATTCTGTTACTGAGGGATTCTACTGTCATTCTCAGATCTTTGAGGTATGCAATTTCTTGTCTCAATGTGTCAAAATATTTGGTCATTTGATCTTTGAATTCATGAATTCTTGAGACATCTTTTGGATTGCTGCTTGGAATTCTAATTTGATCTTATTTGCTATTCAGATTCTGAATTCGGTTCCTGACATCTCAGCCATTTGTTTATGCATGGGATCTTGTACTGGGTCTGCCTTGTTCCTTTGGGTAGTCAATCTACTCTGATTATTCATATTGTCAGAGTTTTTCTGTTGATTCCACCTCATGATTGTTTTTCACCATTGCTTCTGGCTGTCCTTAGAGTTGGGGTGTTGTCTCTGAGATTAGACCCCTGCAGGATCACTGTATTATTGCTTTGTAGGGAGTGACCCTGTGTAGCTTTTCTGGTACTGCCCCAGCCAGGGAGTTCTAGCTGTGGGAGCAGCTCCAGAGTGTGGAAGACCTGGATCCAGCAACAGGGCGGGAGATGGTGCACATGGTTCTGGGAGTGTCTGGTACCCAGTGACTTTGGCACAGAGAGCCTAAGGCTCCAGCAGTCTCTGGCCAGGAGGAGGGCTCTGTGCATAAGCAGGAAGGGCTCTGGAGGGAGGGTGCAGATTGCGCAGCTACCAGGTTCCCTGGCTAGATGGGCAAGCCAGTGCTGAGGCGGGAAGTGTATGGGAGGGAGGTCACAGGTTGCACAGCTTCTGGAGTTCCTGGACTTGTTGAAGGGAGGCCCAGTGGCTGCCAGGCGTGTGCGCAGGTCGCTGGCTCATGCAGGCACTGGCAGAGTCTCTGGTCATGGGGGGCACGAGTTGTTGGCTCACGTGTGTGCCAGTGGTGTCCCCTGGCCCGGGTGGGCACAGGTGGCTGGGTTGGACGGGCACTGGGTCACCAGAGTGCCGTTGGAGTCCCCTGGCCGGGTGGGTGCTAGTGGACTTCCTGGCGGGGCTATGGGGGGTGGGTGGAGCGGGGGGACTCCACATGGCCCCTGGAGTTTCTTGCTAGGGGAGCACTTGGTCTGGCAGACAGGGAGGGGGGGCACCACTTAAGAACCTCCTCCATCAGTTTCAGAAGAGGGTAGGCTTCTGGTTCATTGGGTAAGGGGGGAAGGGTGTACTGGAAGTTCAGAATGGCAGGGAAGACTTTAGTTCCATTTTTCTGCCTAGTGAGAGAGTGTTCAGTCAAAGCAGGGTCTCTCTGAGGAAGTAGTCCCAACTTTCCACAGCACTCACCTGTGGGGTGAGACAAGAGGTCCACAGTTCACTGTTTGTCTGTAGAAAACCTGCAGGAGCAAACAAAGAGCTCCAAGTGGGAAATTTGAGGAGACACTTGGATATGACAGTGTAGAATTGGGAAGTAGTCTGGGCAAGAGTAATAAATGTAAGAGTACCAGGGTATAAATGGTATTTGAAACTATAGACTAAATAAGAGAATGAGTTCAATACAGGGAAAAGAAGTGGTGGTCCATAGGCTGAACTCTAAAGCATTAAACTTTTAGGAGTTTGGTAAAATGAGGACAAATTGGCAAATGGGACCGAGAAAGAACCAGTGATGCATAAGCAAAACCAGAAAAGTAAGGTGTCTTAGATGCCAAATGGGGCAGCTCCTGTGGCTCAAAGGAGTAGGGCGCCAGCCCCATATACTGGAGGTGGTGGGTTCAAACCCAGCCCTTGGTCAAAAACTGCAAAAAAAAAAAAAGCCAAATGTTGAAGGTGTTTTAGGGAAGAGTCAGTGAAAATTGTGTCAAATATATATGAACGGTCTAGTAAAAGAGCTGAGAATTAACCATTAGATTTAGCAACATGGAGGTCATTGGTGACATTGGGAAACAATAGTTGGGAGGGAAAACCTTACTGGAGTAAGGTTAAGAGGAAATAGAAAGATATGCATTAGTAGTGCTAGGGAAGTGCAACAATGCTTAGGGAAGTTACATGATGGGGAGAGCAGGGATATGGAATTATTGATGGAAAGGGACAGGGCTAACAGAAAAAAAAAAAAAAATCATTTAAGAAAGAAGAAATCCCAGCCTATATTTTTACTGATAGGACTGGTAGAGACAGATGATTGATCCAGGGGAATGTCTGGATTGTGTCCTTCAGTAAGGAAGAAGGATGGGCTCTAGTGGAGACATTGCCCTGGAAGGGGACAGTTAGTCCACCTATGGTACAAAGAATAGAGAAGGAGCTTGCAGATAATAATTGTGGTGAGATGGGACACTCAGTCTTCAGCTGAGAGTGAGGACTGGGGAGGAAATATGGCATGTTTGAGGAAGCAGGGAAGGTATGTAATAATTATCAAAGGGAATATAGTATGATTGCCAGGTTACATAAAGGATTCAATTCACATTAATACTCATACATTTTGAGTGAGACTAGTCAGCATCCTTGAGCACCTTTCTCCAACTATGTCAGTTGTCTGAGTCGGGGGCTGTGGCATAGAAAGCAGCTGATTTTAACCAGGGTGGATTTTTTTTTGGTAATTATTTCTTATTTACAGTTAAGGTTATCATCTTTAAGAAAGCCCAGAAGTGATATATTTCATACATTTGCGTAACATCAACTTATGTGTTCATTCAATAGTAGCTGACATTTTGGCGGGTAGTGAAACAGACGTTGTTCCTGTGCTCAGGGAGTTCACACGTGACCCATGGAATTCGTGTTTGTGGAAGGCCGTGTGGTGAGTTTGAATGCTACAGGTCTGGCATGCGGAAGGCAGAGATGATGTGCTGAGACTGGAAAATGAGTAACTGTTTTGAAAATGTTATTTCTAGGTACAAAGACATTATAGCAGCCACAATTATTTTTAGACATCTTTATTATATTTAGACATCTTTAAATAAGATGGTCTCAAACTTTGGACCCAGCTTTTTTATACTCTTAAATTTTTTTTGAGGATCCCATAGAGCTTTTGTTTATGGGGGTTATATCTATTGATAGTTACATACTAGAAATTAAAATCAATAAACTAAAAGCATATTTATTTACTTCAAAAATAACAATAAAGTCATTACACATGATTTTATCTTTACACACATAACATACTTTTTATGAAATATATTTTCCAAACAAAAAATGCTTAGGATTGAGCGAATGAGAGTGCCATTTTTATACTTTATTATTATTTTTTTTTCAAATTTCTGATCTACTAAATGCACCTGGATTCTAATCTCTACTTCTGAATTTAATCTGTTGTGATAGCATGTATCACATAGCCTCTAGAAAACTCCAGTGTATACTTGGGAGAAAGTAAGAGCAAACAAGGCAAAAAGCAGCTTAGTATTATTATAAAACTAATTGTGACCTTGTGGACTCTCAGAGGGTTATGGGGGCTCCAGTGGTCTCCAGAGCATTTTGAGAATGGTTACTCTCAGTAGTAGCTATGATAAAGGGAAGCAAACATTAGCTATCACAGTAGCATATGGGTGTTGCATCAGAAAATAGAATTACTTGATAGTTTAGAGTAGAAAGGCATTGATTGATAATTTATCTTTTTTTATTTTTGCCTTTTCTTTAACTAGTATGTTTTTTAAAAACATAGAATTAATGAAATTTAAGGGACTCTGGAATTCAGCTGTTACAACTCTTCATTGTGCAACCCTGGAAGATGAAACTGAGGCACAAAGAAATGATAAACAGTGGTTGCAGTGATGGTTAGGGATAGCTAAATATTTCAGAATATAATATGGAAATCTACAACGTTGAGTTGTTGTCAAAACCACTACATACAATTAGGATAAAATTGAGTATTTCAAGTAATATAATTTAGCATATAGATTTGATCGACTATCTATGGAGGGTGCCATAGATAGTCTTTTCTTTCTTTTTTAAGAAAGAAAAACCTATATTAAAAGTTTAATACTCATTTATACTGATAACAAAAGCACCCTTAATTGCAGAAGTCAAAGGTGACTGGAGTGTTACAAATTGAATATAGTTTTTTTCTTTCTTAAAATATGTATACATTTTTTGGTGTCCTCTGAAACAATTTTAATGTTTTTTTATACAATACTACTCACGCACTTCTAATTATTCAGAGGCAGCTGCTTTGAGATGAGGCACAAAGTTTGGAGGGGATTAAGAAGTTATTCTTGGATTTTCTTGGTAATTTCAAATTCTTTTCAGTCATGGTGACACTATAGTATGTTAGTCATTTGCTTCAAAAACAGCAAAGGTAAAAAGGAAAGGAAAGAAAGGAAAAGAATAGAAAGAAATAGGTCCAGAGTTTGCTCTAACCCATTTTCTTTCCCTACATCATGGAAATAAAGATCCCATTGACAGCAAAGCTTATTTCATGAGCAGCACTTGGAATTGCTGTGAATCTTCACTATCTGTTCCACACTTTAATTACAAACTGAGAAACACTAAAAATCCCAATGGCATCTTTAAAAGAAATTCAAATTCAATGTATGCTATTATCTGATGCTAGAAGCAGCTTACCCACACACACTCACATGCCCCCCACTGCAGTTGCCAGCCCCCTCACACGTATTGCAGTGGTATGTCTGGAAGGAGGAACAAATATTACCTATTCTGTTAATTCATTATTCAGAATATTTTTATAGAGGAGGTAATGTACAGTTACAAGCTAGTTAGGAATTTAAAACCTAAAACACTAAAAAAAAAAATAAATAAAATAAAACCTATAAATAGAAATCTGAGAAAAGATAAGCCAACATGTCTTCAGAATCCTTTTCTTTCAACTTTTTTAAAGATAGGCATTTTTTCTTTTTTAAGACATTGGTACTTACATGAGACAGGATCATCTGTAATCAACCTCATACAGCCTTGAGCTCCTTCTCTGTTTACAATTTTCTTCTTCCAAGGTCCAACAGAGTAACATACCTCATTAAATGGCCACCTTCCCTAAGGTTGTAGGCTTTCCCTAAAGTTAAAAGTAAAAGTTGTGTACAAATGAAATGTTGAGTGGACCCGTAGAACAAACAACATTCACTCAACAAATACAGTGATTCTTAATCCTGGTTGCACGTTAACACCACTAGGGAAAATTTTTAAGAAGCACCAATGCCCTACATACATCTCAGATAAATTAGATCAGTGTTTCTAGGGTAGGGACCAACAATCAGAATTGTTTTCTTTTAACTCCTCCATACTAATGTGCTAGAAACTCCCGTATACATTGAAGATGAGTAAGTTATATTTCTTATCTTCAAGGAGCTCTCAGACTAGCATGGAAGACAAACACACATGTAGAAAATTGTACTATAATGTCATATGAGGTACATAAGATGAATTTTCAAGCTGTTACATACTATATTCCAGGGACTACACATGCAAATTTATTTCTAACCTATAAAACCCTATACATTCATCATAATTGTCATAATTATACCAGTGTTGAAATTATATTTTTACGAGCTTAGTAAACTGATCCCGTTCATGTACTAATAAATGGCAAAATGGATATTCAGCTTGTTTCTTTCCAAGATGGAAGTTTGACTCTTTCCCTAAGGCACACAATAGCTAGGAAGGTTCTCAAAGTAATAACACTTGAGTTTAATCTCCATAGACAAGCAGACTTGTTTACTTGGGCACTGAGATAAGGAGGTTTCATGTTGTACCAAAGACAGAGACCTGAAAGACCGTGGCTCATTGGAAAATTACGCACAGTTATGTAACCGTACATAGTTATCTGGACTGGTCTCTAATATGTTTTGTGAGGGATGGGAGGTGAAACTGTAAAACTAAGCAAGAATTAAATCATGGATATTACATATTTTTAGTTAAATATCAAAACGTCAAAGAAATACAAAGTAAATGCATGGTGACTTGGAGTAGATGCCCATTACTTTGCTAAATTTTTGTCCTGGAAACATTATTTTACCACTTCGGGGCTTGCTCTACTCCCTTCCCAACGATGTAGTCATATGATTCTTATGTACCATCTCTGTTGTTTTCTGACTCAGAACAACTGACCTCTCTTTATTGACCAGGAAAGTAGCCATGGCAATCAAAGTCCTTCCTCAGGGTTTTTGACCTAAAAGAGAGAAACAAAGTTGGTGCATTCCACCTGACAGATGCTGTCGGATGTGAAGCCCAGGAGCTGTTGGCAACTATGTCCCTACTCAGTGAAGGGTAATGCAAAGACACCCACATTCTTAGCAAAGCAGAAATGGGAACTGAAACAGAGAGTCTCTGATTTTGACTGTCCCATAGGTCCAGCTGTATTCCTAATGGTACTAGGATGGTCAACATTATTTGGTAGTAACTAACAGACCTCAAACCATAGTGGTGTAAGTAATACTGGCTTATTTCTTGTCCATGGTCATATCTGTTTTGGATCAGTGGAGAGCTTTGCTCATCATGTTCCTATAGGGCTCCTGGTGTGGGAAACAGAACCATCTCTGATATTGTTGCTCCCCATTCCAGAGAGAAAGGAGCACGCTTTGAAGGACCTCTCCCGATCATTAAATGCTCAAGTCCAGAAATACCACGTATCACTTCTGTTCACAAATCATTGGCCAGGAGTGGTTACATTGCCCTCCCTAACCACAAGAGGAACATGAAGTACAGACCATATGACGGGACTGAGGGGCCACTAGGAAACGGTTGATCTAATAGTGCTAACAACCATCACAGCAACCTTCCTACAGATTGTTTTTTCAACCCCTCACATTCCATGACTAGTGCCGTTATCTTTCCTTTCAATTTTAATTTCATGCATTAATTTTTACTTGCATGAAGTAATAAATGACTATAAAGTAAATGGTACTAAATGGCTTTAAAGAAAAGCTGGAGTCCTCCCTGACACTCCCTGTCCTCATCCCGAGGGACAATCACTTCAAACTCTTTCTGGGTTTCTCCCTTCTGCTGTATCTCTAGCTGTCCTTCTTCTGCCCCAAACATGTTGACATCTCTTAGATAAAATGCCCTCACAGACAGGTGTATTCTTTTAGTACGGATACACATGAAAACAAATGTGACATCTTTGGCCTTGTCTTTTTCCCTACTTACATTGAGAATTCATCCATTTTTTAAAAAAAGTGTACTTAACTATTGTTTTGATGGGGCTTCAAAGGGAAACAGAAATATGCCATGTTTATTTATCTTCCCCACTCCTGATGTCCCCAGGTTGGGGGTTTCACTTCATTGAGAGTAAAGAAGTCCCAGAAAATGAGCAGCTCTTTTAGTGTCTGGGTCTTCAAACCATAGCAATAACATGGAGATGCTACAAAGAGTACAGAGGTCTGTGGAATGACATTCATTTGATGTAAGTATTACACACACAAAATTCTTCCCTGGAAGTGTAGCATATTTTCTTGTTATGCTAGAAAAGCCAACCTTGAACTTACATGTAGAAAATTCAGTGTGGAGAATCTAGGAAGTATTCTAGAGTTCCACTTAGTCATCTTTCATTCCAGTTTTATTTTCTGTGGTTTCAGTGTGGTCCAAAAATAGGTGAGGACAGTACAATAAGATATTTTGAGAGATATAGAGACAATGGTCATATAACTTTTATTACAGTATATTGTTATAATTGTTCTATTTTATTATTAGCTATTGCTAATATCTTAACCTAATTTATAACTTCATCATAAAGTTGTATAGAAAGAATTAGAGTATAATATGTTTTGGTGCTATCCAAATTCTTTTGCATTCTTATGTTATGGCGCATAACCCTCAGAATAGAAAGGGCTATCATACTTTAGCATTTCTAGGCTATTTTCCACATAGCTCAAGAATTACGGTACAAATGCTAACCTAGCATTGGGACTCAATAGAGAGAAATAAAATTTTTAGTCTTGTCAGGTCATTGATTTTATGACACTGACTTATTTTTCCCAAGGCTTCAGAAATCTTTCCAACTTTTATCCCTCTTTTTCTGTTTTGTTTTGAGAATCTCTCTGAGGAATCTCTTACAGATTTCCTTTTTTTCCCAATAAAGTTTAGAAGCATCTTGGGGGTCTTTCAAGAATACATGAGAATGACAGAGTAAAGAAGAGAATTTGTTTTCAGAATGGTATATGAATTCGATTGTATATACAGAAACTACTATTTAGGTTATTAAAGATATATGTGGATATTGACAAGTAAGATGATAATTAAGAGAAATGATACCTTTTAAACATGTATTGTAGTCACTGTGATGCAGAGAGAAAAATCAATCACCTTTGTGATCGATGGTTTGCTCAATTCTCAGAGAAAATTTTATAGGGTTAGGACTATGTTTTTACATTTTAATTTAGGAACTTTGTTATACTGATAGTATACATATTTATTTTCTGTGTTGTGTTAATAGTAAAATTGAGGCACCTGAAATGTAAGTATCTATTGCATATGGAGTAATTCTAGCTTAATCAAAATTTCCAACATCCTATAAAAAATTATATGCACATGTAAAATTTCAGTTAAAACATTTGTTAAAGTATGAATACAGTAGTCTTCTTAAAAATAAAATGAATTGTATGATACAAATTTCTTCAATAATTAAATCAATACTCCCATCCCTTCTTTCATCAACACTTTTGCTAGATGCTATCAACCTAGTACTTCATATTAAGAGAGTTTAGGAGCTTTTTTAAGAATGATACTTAAGAAATAAAAAGAAAGGACTACTTTCCTTTTTTGTTGACTAAGAGTGAGACATTACAGAGACATTATAAATTCCTGAGTACATAAATTGTATTTTAGGATGAATGTGGGTAGTAATGTTACCCATATATACATGTATTTCTTGCTTTACAAAATACCTTGTCATCTGTATGAGTTTTGCATATGCTGAAGGGGCACAGTCCCCTGCACGCTTGTAAGGTGAATCAGTCTCATTTGTGCTCTTTGAGGTACAAGAGGCCCTGAGAAAAACATTTTCAGTACTTGGGCTAGATGTGAGTTATGGGGAATATTCTCCCCCAGCTCGCATAAGCAGCTTTGCTAAAAAATGCAGGCAGTTACACCTTAAAGGAAAGAATGTGCCAGAGGGCCCTCGACAAGCCAAGTCCTAGCTGGAAACAGATCATCTGCCTGGGGCAATGGACCATTGCACTTAATCCCCTTCCTCTATTTACACAATCACTTTTAGTTAGTCATATAGGGAAGTGGGCAAACAGAACAGACAAACCAGCCCTTTGTGGTTCATCTCCATTGTTGTTTATCTCCAAACAGGATATTCTTAGTTTAGAAAGGTGTGTATGTACTTTGCTGTATTAACGTTGATAAGGAATCTTGATGCCAGTTTTGTTACCTTTTGTCTTCTTTATTCTTGGATCATTTTTTATCTGATGAGTTTGGATATATAAGAAAGTGAATAAAGATGGCTGATTGCTGTTGTGACAGAGTGAGCACCAGCCATCCCTTTTAAAATCAATCATTTCATCTGCGGTGCTGCCTCTGCGTCATCGACTAGAAGCCCAGTGGACAGCAGCAATATGCTGCTTTAGGTCCTCCTACAACCATCTCCAAAGAAATAGGTGCCATAAAATTATAGAACTGAAACAAACTAGTTTCCATTTTAAATAAAGGCATTTTAATTTGAGTTTTATAGACATAACAGGAACAAGAAAAATTGCATCAATTACTCATTCTTTTCTTTTCTCACCCTGGCATACAAGATAAAATATTCTCATGGTTGGAGAGTTCTCTTTTAGTATATTTGGAGATGAGTGTGACCTGCCTGCCTTCTCTTGGACTATGACTTGACTGCTGTCAGCCCCCAGCACCACCTAGTTTTTTGAATTTATTTGCTGCATTAATTATGAAAGTTCAAACTGGAGCTCACAATATTAGTTGAATAGGCAGGTGGGCACCACAGAAACCACCCTTTTCAGAAGCTCAGACAAGTGAAAGAATTTTTTTTTACACACTCATGTCCACCAGGAGTCTCTCCTTCACTGTTGCATTTTCCAAAATCTGCTAAGTCAGAATTAGTTGACTTTTTCCCCTCTCATCAGTTCATTTATTATTAAGATTTAGTTGGGTCAGTGGAGAACTAATTAATATGGACTCTATTACTTTAGCTTACTTTGTACAACACAATTTGACTAATGAAGATCAACACACTTTCTGACCATGTCCTTGTGACTAATTCCCACTATTTCTGTTAGTTAAAAAATTCATTCATTAAGTATTGATTGAAGCTTATCAAGTACCAGGTGCTTTTCTAAGTGCTGCGTGTATAACTATGGAGAAAAACAGTCTATGCCACTATTCCAATGGAAGTGCATTTTAGGTATGGGAGATAATAAATAGCTAATCATGTATGTCAAGAAATGATAAATGCTAAGAACAAAAACAGAATAAGGCTAGAGGATCAGGTAATGGGGCCATGTGTGGTGTTTTGAATAAGACCATCTGGAAAGTCCTCTTTGGTAACCTGTAATTTGAGTGAAGCCTAAATGAAGTGAAGAAAGTCATGTAGGTATCCAGGAGAAAATGCATTTGACAGTGGGAACAGCAAGTGGAAAGGCTCTGAGCAGGTGCGTGGTTGTCCTATTCTGGATTTAGCAAAGAGGCCAGTGTGGATGAATGGAGGTAGAGAGTAAATGTGACAGATGAGACAAGGGAGAAAGGGAGGTGGAATGATACAAAGTCTAGTAAAGTAAGCCATGAGAAAGCTTTTGATTTTATTCTGATTAGCCAAATGAGATGAAATTGGAAAAATAACTGACATAAAATAATTTTATATATTTATGGGGTACATAGTGAAGTTTCAATACATATATACTGCATAGCAATCAGATTATGGCAATCAGCACACCATCATCTCAAACATTTATCATTCTTTGTGTTGGGAGTATTTAATATCCCCATTTTAGCTATTGGGACCTACATAATATTGTATATTATGGTTAACTACCATTCTGCAGTGGTATAGAACACAAGAACTTAATTCCTTTTATCTAGATATAATTTTGTATCCTTCAACAAGTCTTTCCCTATGACCCTCTTTTTCCTACCTTTCCCAGTCTCTAGTATGCTCTATTCTATTCTTAACTCTTAGGATTTCAATATTTTTTAGCTTCCACATATGAATGAGAGCATGCAGTGTTTAATTTTCTGTTCCTAACTTATTTCACTTAACATCTGTTCTCCAGTTTCATTCATATCAAAAACCTAGAGGAAATGGATAAATCCCTGGACAAGTAGGATCTACCAAGACTAAACCAAGAAACAGAAAACCTGAATAGACAAATAACAGAAATGAGAATGAGTCAGTAATAAGAAGTATCTCTCTCCCTCTCTCTCTCTTTCTCTCTCTCTTTTTGCCCAGGCTAGAGTGCCATGGCATCAGCCTGGCTCACAGCAACATCAAACTCCTGGCTCAGGTGATTCTCCTGCCTCAGCCCCTTGAGTAGCTGGGACTACAGGCACCTGCCTCAACACCTGGCTAAGTTTTCTATTTTTGGTAGAGATGAGTCTCACTCTTGCTCAGGCTAGTTTTGAACTCCTGAGCTAAAGTGATCCTCTGGTCTCTGCCTCTCAGAGTGCTAGGATTACAGGTATGAGCCACCACACCAGGTCAATAAGAAATCTCCTAACAAAGAAAAGTTTAGGACTGGATGGCTTTACCACTGAATTCTACCAAACCTTTCAATTATTACCAATTTTTCTTGAACTAAAAAAAAAAAAAAAAAAAAAAATGAAAGGGGAGGAGGTTTTCCTAACTCATTCACAAGGCCAGCATAAGCATGGCATGAAAATCAGAGACAGAAACAACAAAAAATGAGGATAATTTTCCTAATGAACATAGATGTAAAAATCCTCAACAAACTAAATCAAACAACATAGCAAAAAGATAACACATCATGATCTAGTCAAAGTTATCTCAGGAATGCAAAGATGGTTCAACATACATTAATCAATAAAGGTGATATATTGCATTAACAGAATGAAGGACAAAGACATATGATCATCTCAATAGATAAGGAAAGATTATTTGATTAAATTTAACATTCCATTGAGATAAAAGCACTCAATAAATTAGGTATAGAAAGAAAGTATTTCTTATAACAAAGGCCATATAAGGCAAACTAAAACTTGTCCTCTAAGAACTGGAAAAAGACAAGGATGCCCACTCTCACCACTCATACAACATAGTACAGGAAGGCCTAGCCAGAGCAGTGAGGCAAGACAAAGAAATAAAAGGCATCCAGATTGAAAAGGCCAAAGTCATATTTTCTGCTTGAAGATGACATGATCTTATATGTAGAAAATCTAAATATTCTACCCAAAACTCTTAGAACTGATAAAAAAAATTCCGTAAAGTTGCAGGTACAAAATCAATATACAAAAATCAATAAGGTTTCTAGACATAAACAATTAAATAGTTAAAAAAAAAAGCAAGGTTGGAATCTCATTTACAATGGTTACACAAAAACCTAGAAATATGTTTAACTGAGGATGTGAAAGACCTTTACAAAATAAAGTACGATACATTGGTGAAAGAAATTGAAGAGGATACAGACAAATGGAAAGACATCCCATGGTCATGAATCAGAAGAATTAATATTATTTAAATCATTATACCACCCAAAGCGTTCTACTGATTTAATGTAAACTCTATCAAAATCCAATGACCTTCTTCACAGGAATAGAAAAGAATTCTATACTTTGTATGAAATCACAAAAGATGTGAATAGCTAAAGCAATCCTGAGCAAAAATAACAAAGTTGGAGGCATTGCATTATCAGACTTTGAAATATACTAAAAAACTACAGTAACCAAAACAGCATGGTACCAGCATGAAAACAGATACAAATACCAATGGAACAGAATAGAGGACTCAAGTAGTTGGTTCACATATCTACAACTAAGTGATTTTTGACAAAGGCACCTAGAATAGTCATCAGAGAAAGGACACTTTGTTCAATAAATGGATAAAAGGTGCTGGGAAGGTTAGACATGCATAAGGAGAATAATTAAACTATCTCTGCTCCCACCATTAACAATATAAAAAAATTAACTCAAAATGGGCCAAAGACCTAAATTAAAGACTTCCTAATGATAAAACTACTAGAAGAAAACATATGGGAATCACTTAAGGACATTGGTCTGGTAAAAGATTTTATAAATAAGACCTCAAAAGCACAGGCAAAAAAGGAAAAATAAACAAATTGGAGCATATCAAACTAAAAAATTTCAGTTTGATTGCAAAAGAAACAACAGAGTGAAAAGACAATCTATAGATGTGAGAAAATGTTTGCAAACTATTTATTCTATATGGGACTAATAGCCAGCATATACAAAGAACTGAAAGAACAGCAACAAAACCAAGCAATTTAATTAAAAAATGAGCAAATGATCTGAATAGACATTTCTCAAAAGAAGGTATACAAATGGCCAATAAATATGTCAAAAATGCTCAGTATCACTCATTTAAGAGGAATGCAAATCAAAACCACAGTGAGATAACACTGTAGTTAGGATGGCTATTATATTAAAAAAAAAAACCTAAAGGACAGATAAGTTGGCAAGTATGCAGAGGGAAGGGAATCTTTACACACTGTTGGTGGCCATGTGAAATGGTATAGCTACTATGGAGAAGAGTATGGAGGTTCCTCAAGAAACTAGAAATAGAGCTATCATGTGATCCACTAATTCTACTACTGGATATTTATACAAAAGAATGAAAATTAGCATACTAAAGAGACATCTGCCCACTCATGTTTATTACAACACTTTCACAATAGCCAAGATACGTAATCAAAGTAGGTGTCCAACAACAGGTGAATGGATAATGACAATGTGGTATGTATACACAGTGGAATGCTACTCAGCCAAAAAAGCGTGAAATCCTGTCATTTGAAATTGGAAGCTTTTGGATTTGGAAATGTGAGGGGACTATGCTCTTTACAAAACTTTGCCAGAGTGTTGAGAAAGATGGATTAGAGTGGGTTCAACAGAGAATGGGATGCCAAGGAGTAGAGAAAATCAGTAAGGCATCGGAGTAGCTCTGCCATAAGTCAAGCAGAAAATATTGAGAAGACAGAGGAAGAATTTATTTGCTCCTTTAGTTTAAAGTGTTTGTTTTAAAATAGGATTATATTACAACACTTTTGTATTCCTAGGCAAGCAAGAAAAGAAAAATGGAGCAAGATTCTACTAACTAGCCCCTACCTAAGCCCCTTTTGGATCGAAAGTCTGAAAACTACATATAGTTGAAACTACATATAATTGAAAGGGTAACCAGGGGCATACCAGCATTCATAGGGACTTAAGTGTAGCTTCAAATCAGCTCAGTTTCTAATCTCTATTATTGCATTTAGGAGGTATTCTGGGATTCTCAGAGCAAGTATCAAGTGTACATATCCTATGGAGAAAGGCAATATACTGTGCCCTAAGTAATTTCTATACTTTGTCATACAAAATGTCTGGTACTGGATCAAAATATCCAGGGACATGAACACATAAGATATTGCGGCTACAAGAAAATGGAAACAGTAAGCAATAGGAAAAGATTCAGAGATGGTCCAGATAACAGTGTTACCATACACAGACTTAAAAAGCATCCATGCCAAATATATTTGTTGAAATTTAAAAAAAAGTCTGAGAACTATTGCAAAAGACTGAAAATAGTAAAGATGAACAAAAGAAAAATTTACAACTCTAAGTGTTATTATTTGAAATTCAGAACTAAGTTGATAAGGTCAACAACAGATTGCATATAACTAGAAAGAAAATTAGTGAACTAAATGGTAAGTTGAAAGAAATAAAGACATCATTAGTCTGAAGCATGGAAAGTCCAAAGAACATGATATATGAAAAACAGCATAAAAGATCTAAGAAATACAGTGAATAGAACCTCAGATATAGTTTAAAGAATATTTGGAAAAATTGATGGTTGGGAATTTTCCAAATATGATCAAGAGGAGTAAACTACAAATTGAAGCTCTACAAACTGGCAGAGAAAGTCAAAGAAAATTACCCCTAGAAATGTCATAGTAAAACTATACCTTTCCCCACTAAAAAAGAAAAAAATATGGCGGTGCCTGTGGCTCAAGGAGTAGGGTGCCAGCCCCATGTACTGCAGGTGGCAGGTTCAAACCTGGCCCTGCCCCCCCAAAAAACCTGCAAAAAAAAAAAAAAAAAAAAAGGAAAAGAAGAAGAAGAAAAAAGAAAAACAATATTAAGGCAGCCAAATGGAAGAGGATACATTACCATATTAGCATCAAAGGACCGCAGTACTACCAACAGCTACTTACAAAATTAACAATGGAAACCAATTGGCTCTTTAGGTTTTTGAGAGTAATAATTGTGAAGTTCATATTTTTTTACCCAGTTAAAATAAACTTCAGAAATAATGGTGACATAAAGATATGTTGGAACAAACAAAAACAGAAGTCATATATAGCACACACTCTTGAAAGATTCCAGGAAGAATTACATAGATAGGTAAATATAAGCTAATGCTGACTAAATTGAAAAAAAAGCTATAATGTATTTTAAACATATGAAGATCAAATAAGTCCCCAATGAGTAGAAAGAGAGAGTAAAGAAAGGAATTCTAGGATTCTTACATTGTCAGGGAAGAAACAGAAATATCAATGTATACTAGACTTGAGTAAGCCAAGAATGCATTTTACAACCTTAAAGACAACAGGTAAAAGATAGATTCTAAGACAATAAGGATAATAACAAAATAGGTAATAAAGGAAACAAATTACTTAGGTGGCACCAATAAAAACAAATAGATTTAATTGACATATTTTTAAAGGTAATATAATTGCCTTAAATGTAAATTAAAGGATAGATATTGTCATACAGGATAATGAAACTGAGCCCAACAATATGCTGGTTAGAAGAGATATTCAAAATATCAGCATGTAAACAGGTTGAAAGAAAAAGAGAGAACATAAATTAGCCAAAGTAAGTTGGTTTTAGCTATATTAATATTGGACCAAATGTACTTAAAGGCAAAAAAAATTACTAATGTAACATAAGACTGTGCAATGGTAAAAGGTTTAGCTCACCTGAAAGATAAAATATTCTAAATGTGATAGTATCTTATAACAGGAAGATATACAAAACAAAGATCCAGAAAAAAGAAACCTACAATCATAATGGGGCATTTTAATAAGCCTCATTCAGGGTCCCAGAAAACAAACAGATCAAAAGCAGTAAGGTTATAGAATATTTGAATAAAATAATTAGCAAAATTGATATTATAGAATACTAATTCTAACAACTGCAATATGCATAGAAATTCATCTAAATGGCCCATACGCTGGGTCTTAAAGTAACCCTCAAAATTTTTCAGAGAATTAAAAACACAGAAGACATATTCTCTGATCATAGTGAAATTGGGCTAGAAGCCAATCACACAGAGACAATTAGGAAGTGACTGTATGCCTGGAAATTAAAAAATAATTTACTAATAAATAATTTATGGATCAAAGGAAAAATTATAGTGTAAATTAGGAAATACTTTGAACCAAATGATAATAAAAATAAAAGCATCAAGTCTTGTGCAAGCAACCAAAGCAGTGTTTATAAGGAAACACATTAGAAAAGAAGCAAGACCTAAGATCAATGATCAAAAACATACAGAAGGACTGGAGGGTAAGGACAGGCGCCTGAATTCGACTCTCCTCACACATCCTCTCCCTAAGTCATAAGATCTATGAGAGCAAAGAAAACCGCACAGAAGTCACACTTCTAGCATCAAGAGGAGGCAGAGACTACTGTGACCTTTGTATTTCCTGTTTCTAGAAAAACAAGCTACCATTTCCAACAGAGGTTACATCATTGCTATAAATCCATGGGGTGTGTAGAGTGGAGAAAGTTGACTTAGATGTCTGTAAACAAAAGAAGCGAGAGGGACAGAGGACATGGCTGAGGCATAGACAAAATCACCTTCACAACGAGAAAGTCCAACACCAAGGGCCCCTGGACAGTGACCTGGGACCTGGTAAATCACAGCACCAGCTACAGGGAAGGAGCTGGAAAGCCTCCTTCAGGGGAGGAAACCTTGGGGAAACATCACTTTCAGGGAGTAATAAGTAGAGAAGGTATAATTGGGGGTGGAAGAAGGAAAGACGAGGGGGAAATTAAGTCAATATTATCCACAAACTCTTCTTGAGGAATGTAACAGATGTGTTTCCTCGAGCCTAAAGATAAATATAGGAAAACTTCAGAAAAATGACAAATAGTGAGCATTTTCTATATTTAAGTGCAGAGCTAAGACCAAAATAAAGGGTGGGACAGGATTGGAAAAATAGTTTGTAGACACTGCATGTTCTGACAAAGGTGAAATTGTGCAGTTAAACTACTAAGAGGTAAACAGAGAGAGAAAAAGGGAAGTAGGCCATTCTTGGCGCTGGATAGGTAGTAGGTGGGAACCAAAGTATTCCATCTAAACTGGCTGCCCAGACAGCAAAATGTAAGGAAAAAGGGGCTCAGGTGGGAGGTATGTGGCCCTCTTCCTGGGCAAAGGACTCAACTACATCTCAGACTTCAAGTTACAAACACAAACAATGTAATCTAATCGTAGGTACCTCATATTAATCTGAAATTAAAAAAAATTTAGATAAACTTGGTCCTGCCTCAAAGGAAAGAAAGAAGAAGGAAGGGGGAGGAAGGCAGGGAAGGAAGGGAAAAAGAAAGAAATGGGCTTAAGAACACAATAAAACCGATGTATGCCCATAAAGGCAACCCATAAAATAAAACTACAAACCATCCTAAAACCAGAAAAAAAATTAAATAATAAATAAGACACATCAAAAAGAGAAACACGGAATAACATCATTTATATAGCATATGCATATAAAATAAAAATACAGCATGGAGTTGAAATCAGGTGAATCAGTTATGTCAATAAGGGTGAAAGGGCTTAGTTTGTCTACTAAAAGAAGATTTTAAAATTGGCTTGTAACCCAAAAACAATGCTAGCTTATATATAAGAAATATAGCTAAAATATAGTGTTTGAAAGTTAAAAATAAAGGGATAAACAAAGATGCAGCAAACAGGTAAAAAAAGAAGAAAGCAGATGTTCTGATTCTTAGATAAATTAAAATTCATACCAATAAAAATTAAATATGACATAGAATGATATCTTCTAATGTTAGAATAAAAGCTCAAATTCACTATGAAGATAAGCTCTGTGCACCAAATATTGTAAGTTTTGTATAAAGTGAAGAATAAAAATAAAGTTCCTAACGAAAAAGCTTTCATTTTCTAAAGAATAAAAGAACCCCAAAGGAAGTACAAGGAGGAAAATACTAGAGTTAAATATAAAAATTAATAAGGTGGAGATGGAAAAGCAAATCAAATCAATAAGCCAAAATCCTGGATCCTTGGAAAAATCAACAACAACAACAAAAAATTCACTAGCAAAAGTAGTCAAGAAGACAAGTGAGAAAAAATAAAATCATAAATGGTAGCAATGATAACTGGTATGGGGGATTTTTTTTGAAAAAATCACAATATACTACTCAGTGCACCTTTATGCAAATAAAATTGAAAACTTAGATGAAATGGATATTTTCCTGGGAAAAGAGTTTTCCAAAGTTGATCTCAGTAAAAATAGACAGCTTAAGTAGACATATTTGTATAGAAGAAATATAAGAGTTATCAAAGTTCTACTTCCTAAAAAAGATGACAGAGCCAGGTAGTTTTACAGAATAATTTTATAAACTTTAGAGACCAATTAGTGCCTTACTATATAAATTATTTAAGAGAAAAAAATTTTAAGTATGCATTCTTTTCACAAATCAAATATAACATCCATGACAAATTTGTTAAATACAACACAAAAAATTATAGATAAATACCACTTATAAATATTAGTTAAAAAGTCTTAACATCAAATATAAGCAAGATTGACTTCATTACCACCCTAAGTAATATACTGTGGCTGAGTTGAATTGGCACTAACATTGTAAGGTGGCTAATATTATTATAGTAAATCTTATATAATTTGTCATTTTAATTGAGTGAGAAAAAAAAAAAACAACATATGATTTTCAGGTGAATAATGAAAAAGCCTTTGACAAAAATCAACTCTCATTTGTAATAAAACCCTCCAAAAACAGGAATGGATGCATTCTTCTTTAACATGATGAAAAATATGTGTTCCATTCTAATCCTCCACTATAATAAAAAAAAAAAGAAAAATGTCATTAAGATGAAAATGTGTCCTAGTAAGAAGATATTTGCAATATTAGTCTGACAAAGGAGTTAGGTCCAAAAGATAAAGACCTCTTACAGTTCAATTTTAAAAGAATAAACAATTCAATAAGAAAACTGCCCAAAACATTTGAAAAAATACTATGTAAAAACAGAGTGTAAGAACATGAAAAGTTGCTTAAGCATCACGCATCACAGGACAATCAAATTTGAAAACTGCAAGGAGATCCCATACACACCCATTAAAGTGACTAAAATTAAAGAATTTCTAGCGAATATTGGTAAGGATGTGAAACAGTGGACACTCTATACTCCACTCCCACGAGTGTAAAATGGTATCACCATTTTGGTAATACTTCAGCATTTTCCAATAGAGTGAACATACTCCTACCATATGACATGATGCTTTCCTTCCTGGGTATTGACCCAAAAGAAATGAAAACATAAGTCCGTGCACACACCTGTTCATAATATTCCATTCATAATGGCCCCAAACTGGGAGCAGCTTAGATGTTCATTAGGAAAAGGAACATCAACTTGTGGTATATTCCATACAATAGAATACTGCTCAGAATTAAAAGAGACAGACTAATGATGCATGAAAAATACAAAAGAATATCAAAAATATTACGTTCAGTGAAAAAAGCCAGAACCAAAAGAGTACATATATTCCAGTTATATAAAATTTCTGCACAGACAGAACTAATTTAAAGTTACATAAAGCACATCATCAATATGTGTTAATAATGTAAATCATGGTTGTTCTGGGGGTAGTGTGATTCTTTTTAGTTATTTAAATATTTAAAAGTCAAATTGGACTTTTGGCTTTTAAAATACTGTTTATATTTAGTTCAAAAAATTAAACAGGGCCACAGGTATTTAGAAGTCTGAATTTGTTACAGTATTTCCCTCAACCCATCACAAACGGACTAGCATATGCTCTAACAGAACAATTAGTTTAATAATGGATTAATAAATTGTGGTATTTATACACCATGGAATATTATGCAGCCTTAAAGAAAGATTGAGACTTTACTCTTTCATGTTTACGTGGATGAAGCTGGAACATATTCTTCTTAGTAAAGTACCTCAAGAATGGAAGAAAAAGTATCCAATGTAGTCATCCCTACTATGAAACTAATTTATGGCTTTCACATGAAAGCTATAACCCAGTTATAACCTAAGAATATGGGGAAGGGCGAAAGGGAGGGGGGCGAAGGGAGGGGGGTTGGTGGAATTACACCTGCGGTGCATCTTACAAGGGTATATGTGAAACTTAGTAAATGTGGAACATAAATGTCTTAGCACAATAACTAAGAAAATGCCAGAAGGCTATGTTAACCAGTGTGATGAAAATGTGTCGAATGGTCTATGAAACTAGTGTATGGTGCCCCATTATCACATTAATGTACACAGCTATGATTTAATTAAAAAAAAAAAAATCTTCGAGAAACCTATGACTTCTTCACCCACAGTGTTAACCTGGGCCACATTTTCACAAGGAAGTCTTCTTTGTTCATGAAAGTTCTTCATTTTCCTTTTGATGTTTTGCTTTCTTCACTGTAACACTGTCAGAGAAAACCCAGGATAAACTGCAGCTACATAAAGGGAAGTTTTATGCTAGGTTTAGTTCTAAATATTCTCTACTGATGATAAATGCTAAATGAATTCGTTCATCTTGTTGTAGGAAGCAGAATCAATTATGCATCTTTGTATTTTTTAGATTTAATAACTAGCCTTCTATGGAAGTTTATGATTTATTCCATTTTATTCTTTTGAACAGAATCTGTGTTAACTTTTCTACTTGTCATCTCTCTGTTTCAGCTAAAATTGGGCTTGAGTTAATTTTCTTGGGTATTAATCTTCAGTTATTAAAAACAAAGAAAAACAACACAAGAGTTTGAAATATGAGTATTACTCTCTTACTGTGTAGGCTTGACTACTCAAGAGATCTCAGATAAGGAAGAGCAGTGTGACAATTTTCATAACTAATTAGATAGCTTATTTTGGTTTGAGGGAATTTTAATCTTTAAAATATTCTTTAGAAAAGATCAAATTATTCTTGTACATTCATTTGTAGTTAGTAAAAATTCTGTTTCTGCCATTATATAATCATTTAAATAATGTTTGAAAATAGGAGAATTTGACAGTTGTATAAAGTGTATAGAATACTGTGACTCCTGCATTTATTATCTAAATCTTGTTGAATACTGTGACTCTTGCATTTATTGTTTAAACTGTTGGTTTAATAGGAGAATTTGACAATTGTATAAGGTGTATATACTGTGACTCCTGCATTTATTGTTTAAATATTGTTGGTCATATTCTCACAATGAGAATTTAAATATTCTCATTTTCTTTCTCAGGTTTTATGAAAATGATTATTTCTGTCTTTTAGATCTGTCTGCTTTGCATCAATAATCTCCTCCTGAGATTAAACATCATCTCAACACTGTTCAATGTCTCTGGAGGACAAGCTTTTCTAGCATATGAATTTTAGGGATATGAAGCATATAGTTTTAAATAATAAACTTTATTCTTTTAGAAATTTAATAAAGTATTTTAAAAATGTTATCTCTACCTTTTAAAACCAAGTGTCCTTAACCTAATTTAATAATGCTAACTTATATATCAAACAACATAGCAACTGGTATCCTCAAATTCAACTTGATTATTATTGATTGATGCATAGAAGAGTACTACAATTTTAATTTTTAATTAATTTTTCTGGGGTCATCCTACACCAGGGGCAGGATCCTTTAAGACCTGTAGAACTGGCAGTGATTGACTAAGGAAAAGCAAAGTTAGAAACTGTGAGAGGTGAAGAGAAGAGAATAAGAGTTTTCAAAGGTGGGAAACATGGGGGGCCATTGCTATTTTTTTTGGTTCCAACAAATGGCCCTGAATGTTTTTTCCACTCAGTTTTTATTGAGGGCTATATCTCATTTAGTACAGAGGGTAAGCTGAGGAAGGGAACAAAACCTTCAGCAGTTTCTCTGAGTAAGCACGTTAGTTCTTAATCTATTCATAATCATTAACTTTAAGGGTCTGAGCAGCCTTGAGAAATCTAAAACCTGAGCTTTGTGTGTGGGGGTAGCCTTCTTTTTTTTTAATTTTTTAATTTTTTAAAACTTTTTATTTTTCTTTCTTTCTTTTTTTTTTTTTATTATTATAGATAAAAATATGCACCATAGATGTGGCCCAACCCATCACCCTCCCTCCACCCATACCTACCCTCTCCCTTCCCCTTCCTTGGTCCTTTCCTCATAGTCTTGTGGTATAGTTGGGTTATAGCCTTCATGTGAAAGCTATAGTTTAGCTTCATAGTAGGGCTGAGTACATTGGATACTTTTTCTTCCATTCCTGGGATACTT
>CAUYPK010006399.1:0-13762 GCA_963574355.1 Loris lydekkerianus
TTCTACAGGTTGCCAACCAGTTTACCCAGCACCATTTGTTAAATAGGGAATCTTTTCCCCATTGAATGTTTTTAATTGGCTTGTCAAAGATCAAATAACGGTAAGTAGCTGGATCCATCTCTTGGTTCTCTATTCTGTTCCAGACATGTATTACTCTGCTTTTGTGCCTTATTTTTATTTTTAATTTTTGTGAGACAGAGTCTCACTCTATTGCCCAAGGTGGCACGGTGGCATTATCATAGCTCACTGCAGCCTTGAACCTCTGGTCTCAAGCGATTTTCCTACCTTAGCCTTCTGAGTAGCTGGGACTACAGGTACATGCCACAATGCCTGACTGATTCAGAGAACATTTAAAGGCATTTTATACAGGTTGGGTACAGTGACTCAAACCTATAATTCTAGCACTCTGAGAGGCCAGGGTGGGAGGATTGCTTAAACTCAGGAGTTTGAGACCTGCCTCAGCAAGAGTGAGACCTCATCTGTACTAAAATATTGAAAAGATAGCCAGGCTTAAAAGCGATGGGTCCTTGTAGTCCCAGCAACTCAGGAGGCTGAGGCAGGAGGATCATTTGAACCCAGGAGTTTAAGGTTGCTGTGAGCTAGGCAGACACAATGGCACTCTAGCCTGGGCAACAAAGTGGGACTCTGTTGCAAAAAAAGAAAAAATATATTTTTAATCAAATAAAAGCATTTTATACAGTATCTGTATACAAATACGTCTTAAATTATAATGATGCCTACTAAATATGCATATAGAATATGGCTTATACATCAGAAGAGACCTAACTTATGAGTTATAATACCTCCCCTCTTGGGCTTGACAGCTTCTGGTTGTTTCCATTTCTAAAATATGGCTTCACATTGTGGAACCCAGAAAGGAAGCAGGTACAACAGAAAATTCCTTAGGAAATTTCTAATTCCCTTGGGGTTAGAAAATTCCAAAACTACTCTTGATTCTTTCCAAAGCCAGATTCACTAAAGCTCACAATCATTGAAAAGTTTGCATAGTGAAAAGTTTACAGCACCTAATTGTGCTAGACCTTTCTTGTTAGGTAACAACAAATTAAGGTAGTTCTTCAGTTTAGAGCAAAGGAAAGGCTTTTCACATGCCCGGGCAAAACATGACAAAGAAGCAAGGCCTATGAGGGTTGCTGTTTGTTTCTGTGCAGTGAAATTTAAAGACACATCAAATAATGTTATGTTATCTGTACAGAAAAGTGGGGGCTTCCATTTTTGCAGACTTTTTCAACACATGCACACACACTTTTCCCTCTTATCCTTTGGCTTGTAATATATTTTGTTACATCTTGATGACCAAATGAACATCGCCGACAGCAAATTCCATCTTCTGTTCTACTGTTGGTCTCCACCAGTGGCTGACAGTCTTGTTTTCACAGACCACACCCATGGAGGTGATCCCTTAGTGCTTAAAACCACAGGAAGCATGCAGGTTCTCCCACTGGGTTCAGGAAAGGCTTCCTTGCCATTTCCCAGGGTGAGAGTTACAGTGAAGTGGTATTTATCAGGTCATTGCCCCAGCGTTGTCGTGCTCCACAGTTGCCATAGGACGCAGCTCCCCTCCCGAGCTTAAGTGATTCTCATATTTATAAAAAAAGGAGGACACAGAGAGAGGGAAGGAGGGAGGGGGTGGGGCCTTGGTGTGTACCACACCTTTGGGGGCAAGACACGATTGTAAGAAGGACTTTACCTAACAAATGCAATCAGTGTAACCTGGTTTCTTGTACCTTCAATGAATCCCCAACAATTAAAAAAAAAAAAAGGACAATATAAATAACCTGTTCCCTAGCACTTCAAAAAAATATTTTCCCCGTAATTTTGTTTTTGCTTTCCTTTTACTTAAGACCTTGAAATATTTGTAGTTGTAGCACTATAAGAAAGTAAATTTAAAAACCATCGTCTTCTTCCGCATATGTATTGCACAGTCACTTTGACCGGATCAAAGTGAAGGAAATTTAAAATTAACTTTTGTCTTAAAAATTTGTCTGGCTTGATTTAAGAAGGCCAACTTATGGAGAAAAACAATGGCAGAAGCACAGGCTAAGAACAGCAACTTGAACGTATTTACCTAACTAGAATTATTAGCTCGCAATTTATGTTCTCCTTAATCCCATGTATAGAAATCAGGAAAAATGCCTTGATTCATTTGTATGTTGAAAAAGGAGATACAGCTTCACAGAAAGTTGAGGATTTATTCAGCTTTCAGGCTGATTTTTGTTGTCCTCTTTCAGATACCTGGATGTGTATCAGCATGCTTTTCTTCGGCATTTACTAAGTCTTCTGAGTTCTGAAGATCGAGTTCACCTTGCATAGCTAACTCTTTCCACCTTCCTTTGTTCTGTTGACTGATGTCCACTAGGTTGTTCTTTAGGCTGTCCAGGCCCGCAGCTGTGAGGGAGTAAGTAGTACAGGGAGTAGGGCCCATCACTAGGCAGCCTTTTGTGTTTGATCGTCTCAGCGAATCAGCAACGTGTTTCCCCACAATGGTGGGTGAGCTAACAGTAACAACTAAAGAAAGCAAAAAATACCAGTGTCAGGACCTGAGATGGGGACGGGAAACTGGAACGACGGTACAGCGGATGCTCAGGCCCTGTCATGAGCATAGTGCTCACCTCTGGTCTCTCCTTCCCCATGGGGAAAGAGGGCCAGACACTCCTCAGAGACTTCTGAGTCTCTTAGTATCCTTTTTAACTTGTAGAACTGGAATTATGCTATACCTTTTTTACTTAAGTATTTTTTCATATTATTACAGAATCTTTGAAAATGTTTTTAGTGCCTTTATGAACTTTATTAATAGACTACATAATTTATTCCACTATTTTTTATTGGACATTGTTATACTTTTCGTATTTTAAGAGCTTTTGTAATCTGAGATGAACAACATTGTGCTAAAACTTTATACATAGGTTTGATTTTATACTTCAACAATAATTTCTAGAAATAGATTACTGATCAAAGGGTAAGGCTTTATTACCACACTGCTTTGCAGAAGGTCTGCACCACCATGAGTATGTATTAGTATATTAGTATATTCTTATCCTAACCATTAATAACAGTTATTGAAAAGAAGTTTAATTAGAAAAAAATAATATCTCTCTATGTTGATTTGAGCCTCTTTGATGTAGTCTTTGACTACATAAGACTAGTAAGAAAATATTTCTAAGAGATGCTAGTAATAAAATAATATACTAGTAAGAAAATATTTCTAAGAAAGTATATTTACTTGAAAATTTCCTAAAATCACCTAAACATTTTCTTGACAAAACCAAACTTTATGGTATATTTGTTTAGTACCATTGAAAAAAAGTACATGTTTTAAAGTAAGTTTGGCTATCCTTTTAAAAATTAAAAACTTTAATTTCTATTTTATTAATGTCTTAGAAAGGAGTGATTTTGATCATTAGCATTTTTACAAAGTTGGGCAGTGCCTGTGGCTCAAAGGGGTAGGGCACCGGCCCCATGTGCCAGAGGTGGTGGGTTCAAACCCAGCCCTGGCCAAAAACTGCAAAAACAAAACAAAACAAAACAAAACAAAAAAACTTTTTACAAAGTCCTTTATTATATCTAGTGATTTTCAACTACTCGTTTAGAGTTGATAAGTTTTTATTACAGAAAATTTATATCCTTGAAATAAGACTATCACACTATTCCAAGATTGTTTATTAGAGATATATATTGAGAGTTTATAGAAAAAACATTATAATTTAGTGCTACAAAACAGTAAAGCAATGCTAACTTGAACATTTTGGTATCTGGAGGATGTAAGAACACAAGTACAGTGTCAGCTGTTTGGGACAAATGATAGCATTTGGGTTTTACTTATCTTAAGAACTTTAAAGTATGAGATAAAGCTTAATAGGTCATTTATAAATCATAGTTTATATGGTATGGTATAGAGACTATCTTAATTATTTAGGTATAATCTAGACTTAGATTTTTTAAAGTACATAAACATTTTTAGTAACTCATTCTCATTTTAATCTTGGGAAATGTCTGCTTTTATCAATCTAGGCTTAGATTTTTTTAAAGTACATAAACATTTTTAGTAACTCATTTTAATCTTGGGGAATGTCTGCTTTTATCAATCAAGATTTTACTGGGAAGAATCTGTCTTATTATAGAGATCTCTTGTTCTTTGTGCAGCTAAGACAATGATTTTTCTTTTTATTTAACTAAATTAATATATTAACTATGTACATAGTTACGTACATAGTAGTTGTGATATCTCAAGTTACTAGTTACTACCCTGAATGAAGAATTAAAGGAACAATCTTACAGATATAGGAGATATTTTATAATTGTTTAATCAATAATGAAAAAGAAAAAATACAGTATTTTATAATTTTTTTATATTTTGTTATTATTTTTGTTGTTTTTAACTATTAAGAATAGAAAAATGCCTTACATCATTATATCATTTCTTGTTGGGGCATTAGTCAGCTTTTTCATTTATCTATTTTTCTGGTTCTTGTTACTCTAGGTTGTTGTTGATTTGTAAAATAATCATATTAGTGTTTGGAAGGGATTTTAGTATTGTGTTAGTGAGATGAGATAATGACAGCTGCCGTTAACTGTGGCAGCGTTGTGCCAAGCAGTCTGTGTTAGTCACTTGGCTGTTCCTTCTCTGTGACTCAGTGACACGGCCGCATTTTATAACTGAGGAAACAGAGGGTGCATAGAAATGTACATCCATTGTAAACGTATTCCTTTGTTGCCTCTTTCTATAATGTTGGTAGTCTGTAGACTTCCGAGGCCAGCTGAGAAACTTGAAGATTTGGAAGTTCAGTTCATTCCATCAGTAGAATGTTTTCTTTGTGCAGCTGTAAAATAAAAACCAGCTCTTTGAAATGATTGGCTAACTCTTACTCAGTGAGCTGCTTCAGAAATTGTTTATGCTTGATTTACTGTATGCAGTGAATTCTTTCCATTGTAAACAGAAAAACAGATGAGACATTTGTGTTAACATTTCCAAATATGTGTTTGAAACAGATTTGGCAACTGATCGGAAGCTCTTTCGTCTGGTCTCCAATGACTCCTTCATCTCCATTCAGCCTTCCTTATCCTCTTGTGGACAGGACTTACCAAGGGACTTCAGTGACAAAGTGAGCCTGCCAAGTCATAGCCACCACCACCACATTGACCAGTCTCTGTCCAGTGCCTGTGACACAGAAGTCGCTTCTCTTGTACCTTTACACTCACACTCTTACAGGAAAGATCATCGACCACGCGGTGTACCACGGACTTCGAGTTCTGCTGTGGCCTTTCCGGACACTTCACTGAATGACTTCCCTCTTTATCAGCAAAGACGTGGGTTAGACCCAGTTAGTGAGTTAGAATCTTCCAAACCTCATTCTGGATCCAAAGAGTCCTTGGTGGAAAATTCTTGTTTATCTGGGGAATTTCAGCTTGCTGGTGATTTGAGAAAGAGTAATTCTCAGCCACCCACAAAAAGCGGGAAGAGCAAACCTTTGAAGGCAGACAGAAGTGTGGACAGCTTGAGGAGCCTCAGTACCCGGAGCAGTGGGTCGACAGAGAGCTACTGCAGTGGGACGGACCGGGACACAAACAGCACTGTCAGCAGCTATAAAAGTGAGCAGACCAGCTCAACTCACATAGAGAGCATCTTGTCAGAGCATGAGGAGTCTCCTAAAACAGGAAGAAAAAGTAGCAGGAAAAGAGAGTGCTGCGCTGATGCAGAAGAGAAGAGTAGCTGTGGCAGTGACAAAAGGACTAGCAGTGAAAAGACTGCTGTGGAAGTGAGTGTGAACAGTGGGGCTCCCGAGGCCAGGGACTCCAACACCCCTGAAGAGACACAGAGCCAGAGAAGGCTCAGCACCTCTGCCTCGGAAGAAGCCAATAAAAATCCCCATGCAAACGAGTTCACTTCCCAGGGGGACAGGCCACTTGCAAACACAGTAGAAAACAAAGAGGAGCAGAGTGATAAGTCAGTAGTTTCAGTGGATTCAAAAGTGTGTAAAGATGTTGGCGGAAAGCCAAAGGAAGGAGACGTTCGCCCTAAATCCTCCAGTGTAATCCACCGGACAGCCTCTGCCCACAAACCAGGCAGGAGACGGACAGGAAAAAAACGGGCCAGCAGTTTTGACTCAAGTCGGCACAGGGACTATGTTTCCTTTCGAGGTGTTTCTGGCACCAAACCACATAGTGCTATCTTTTGTCACGACGAGGACTCCAGTGATCACAGTGACCTGAGTAGAGCGTCCAGTGTTCAGTCTGCTCACCAGTTCAGCAGTGACAGCTCTTCCAGCACCACTTCTCATTCCTGTCAGTCTCCTGAGGGCAGGTACAGTGTGCTCAAGACCAAGCACACTCATAAGGAAAGGGGAACAGACTCCGAACACTCACACAAAGCTCATTTGGCTCCTGAAGGAACTGGCAAAAAGCGGGCAACACGGCGGACTTCCAGCACAAATAGTGCCAAGACTCGTGCCCGAGTGTTGAGCTTGGACAGTGGCACAGTAGCGTGTTTGAATGATTCAAATAGGCTAATGGCGCCTGAAAGTATAAAACCCTTAACCACTTCCAAGTCAGATCTCGAGGCCAAAGAGGGAGAGGTGCTAGATGAGCTGTCTTTGTTGGGACGGGCTTCCCAGTTAGAGACGGTCACTCGATCTAGGAATAGCTTGCCAAGCCAGGTTGCATTTCCTGAAGGGGAAGAGCAAGATGCAGTCAGTGGAGGTAAGTAAACTGCAAGGAGAGCTTTCCTCAAAAGAGTCACAGCAATTTTTGATACTATTTGTTATACTAACAAATACTGTTAATATCCTCTCCTCCAGTGTGTTATTAAAGTAAGTGTTCTTCGGTGGAGAAGAAGGTGGTCATCTTAGAAAAGGTTTTTATTTATTTTTTTTTCAGTTGTAATATTTGAATTAAATCAATTTGTTCTTGATGGCATCCACTTTTCTAAGCCAGTTGCTGCCTGTTAATGTTTTGCCAGGAATAACAAAAATCAACCCCCTTACTTTGTATAACAATTGAATAACAAAATGTATAATTATATTAGGGCCCCACCCATTTTTAGTCTTCTATACAGTGTGTGCCATGCAACTTTGAAAATTAGATCACTCAAGCTATCATCTAAGATTTTTTTCCAAATACTACTTTAACTCTGATTATGTACTTTGAAAATTGTGGTCTTTTTTTGCCTGTTACTTTGTTTTCATTTCTTGCTTATTCAAGTTTCAGGCATTAAGAGTATTTTTTTCCCTGTAATTTCATACTTTTCTTAAACTTTACTAAATCGAGGTTTGTAGTTTGTATTGGTGTTTTTTTAATCTATTCATCAATGTGTGGTGCTGGTGTTTGAGTTAGAGTAATAGGTTATTTATTTTAGGTTTATGGGTAATTATGCAACATTGGATAGGTGATTTCATTGGTGTGTGTTGGCCTCTTTGTTTATTTCAGAGTTGTTTCTTGTTATTTTCTTCTGCCCAAAATAGTTTGGTTCTGGATTTTACGGACTCTGCTTCTTGAATAAAATGGAAGAATGAAGACTGCTTTTAAAAGCTTTACTCCCCTTTATTTATGCGTATATCTTTAGTTTTGAAGTTTATAGTCTGTTTGGCATAGTAATGTTCAGTATTTACCAAAAGTTCAGTTGGATTTTCTTTTTTTTTTGTTTCCAATCCCCGGAACATTCTGGTTATAAGCTGGATTTTCTGTTTGTGCAAACATTCTAATCTGAAACATATGAGTATGCTTTTTCTCTCAAAGACTTTTAATTCATCCAGACTATTTTAAAAGTCCACATCGTGGTAAACATTCTCTTTCTCTTGTTTTTTTAAAAAAATTTTTTTTTCATATGTTTGTTTTTGGTAAAGTTTTTAACACTCTCTAATTGGAATATAAAAAATGATCTAAGGAAAAAAGTAACCTATCACACCTAATTATTGAGAACTAATCATATCTTAAGTGTCTGTAATCATTTGGTGATAGTGCAATAATGAAATTCCAAGTCTTTCACTGGATATCGTTCTATTTTTATAAAAAATCAGAAATGCTTTTCGTGACTTCTCAAATTATATCATACATGTTCACAATGTGCAAGAAACTATTGGGTTTTAAAATACAGTTTAATTTCTCAAGTTGTCAAAATAGATTTTAAGAGTGAACATGCTATGATAGAATATTATTGCTGTTCTAAATATTGTTGAAATATGAATACTGAAAAAATATGTACAGGAGCTGTAGTAAATCGTAATGTCTTTGTATTTATTAATAGGACGTCACTTTCTTTTCACAGGGATTATAGGCTATTTTTTAGGGGTAGTTATATGCAAGGTGTTATGTGCTGTTCTTTGACTAATACAAGCCTTCATTTTCCCAGGTTTCAGATTTTCTTTTGTTTGTATTCTTTTTTATAACTTCATTAAGTGTTAATAGGAAAGAAATAATGAAATAAAAATTTCCATTTTTTTTGGTGGTAGAAATGCATAGTCTTGCGAGCTGTTGAAAAATACCTTTTTTCCTAAGGAAGGCATTGCAGGAACTGTTTTAATTGGAGTTTAAAATAAAAATAAGAAAAAACTCAACACTTACATGTGTTGGTAATTTATATTAAGTTGGATTTTATTGCATCTAAATATAGGGGCTTTTGGAGGGGGATTTTTGTGGGCTTTTTGCTTTAGTTCTCATTTTTAAACCTTATAGAGAATCTCAAATAACCTGTTAAAGATATTTGTTTGTATCAGCACTGCTTGTTACAGTCCCGTCTGACGATTTAGGAGGAATGTTTTTGGTCTGTGTATTCTTCTTTATATAATATATTCCTGAAATGTGTCAACAAAACATACTACTACTTGACCGTTCAGAAGCCTATAAATAGATTTTATCCTAATGAATTCAAAGGTGTTGAGGAGTTCTCCAGTAATTTCTGTTTTGTTTTTACAGTGGGTGATGTGGAAGGATGGAATTTAGGAAATGTACTTGAAAGTACTAAAATAAAATAAAATAGAGGCTAATCTGGTTTAGTGACATGCAGTTATATACCTTCATTAGATAAGCTCCACTGTAGTCAGGACTCAAGGAAAACGGCTTACCTTCTTTAAGACTCAGCTTCCTTATCTTAAAATGCGATGATAGTAGTGTCTATCTCAGAGGGTGGTTGTGACGATTAAAGGAGTTAATACACATAAAATGCTTAAAACAGTGCCTGGCACATAATAAATACTTAATAGAGCTGCTATTACTCTTATCAAGCAGACCAGTTTGGTGTCCTGTGCAAATGTATCCTGTCCTGGTTTGACTTTATTAATCCAGTGGTATAAATTTCAAGTAGAAGAAAATGATTAAACACACAAATTAGAGATAGTCTGTATCATTGTGAAACTCGACAATAATACAAATAAATAATACCTAAATTCTTAATTTGTTAGATAATACTGACAGAAAAACATTTTTTTATTAACATCTAATGTAGTAAAATGGATTTTAAACTTATTTTGTTAGTAATATGTCATATAACTTACTTTGGATATTGAGTCATATAGCAAATGATTGTTTTCATAGCACCTCACACCATTAATCAAGTACTTTAGTAAAATCGGCCTTCATCGATAATGTTCTGTGATTACTTTAGATAGGAAAGATATTTTAATTTCAAACAGGCATTTTCTATTGACCTGTTGTTTTGTACCTAATAGTTTTATAGTTACAAGGTGTATCTTTTAACAATTTGCGACTAATAATTAAGAATAAAAAAGTACACACAAGTTATATATGATGTCCTGTGTTTTCTAGCTTGTATTACTTTTGATAAAGTCCTTTTCTTTCTGGCCGTTTTGCTTATTTCTTGCATGGTTCAATACCATTATTATGGCATATTTTCCCTATCAGTTATAAAATTACAAAGAGTAGCCAGAGTGGAGAGATTTGTGTTTACTTATTATTCTTTGTACTTTTCTGAATTTCTTAACCTTTATTTCTCTGAGAAAATTATTTTAAATGTTCAGGTCACTATTCTGTGAGCATGAGATACGATCCTATTATAATAAATATTGTGAGGAACAAAAGATAATCTTTTAAGTTAGATCTTTTTAATAAACAATTAAGATGTTTTTTGTACTGTACATACAAATAGAAAAATCTGTTATATACTCAAATATCATTAAACATTAGAAAGCAAAGACAAAGATCAGTGAACTGACAAGAAAATGTGAATTCACACATTTGTATTTTATTAAGTAGAGTGACTTCAAAGTGTAATAAGCTTAATTTTCTGATTATCCAGTCTACAAGGCAAGTTATAAATAGCAAATTAGTAGAAGGGATGGGTACTTGGAGAGGCTAAAGTAGTGACAGTAGGGGAAATACTCAGCTAACACTAAAGGAAGAGCTGTAGTAACTATACAGACCAAAGCAAGGAACATAACAGTGTTCAGCTATTAAATTCACATTTAAATTTTAACAGTGTTCAAGGACATCACCGTATCATAATTTACTTCTGTATTATACCTGTAATAATCATATATGTAGTTGACCCTGATTGGTTAAAAGATTATGTTTTGGCTATACTGTGAAGAAAGCTTGGACATGCTCAACTGCATCGAAGAATGCTCGTTAAATACAGTAAAATAGATTTGGAAAAATTATCTTGCCTTATAATAATATCAAGAAAAGAAAGTAAAAAAGAAAAGAGGTTTTTTATTGGTGAAATATATTTGCTGTTTATATATAGACTTATATATACTATATTTATATTGTAATTACATATAGCATTTCCAAAAGCAGCCTGTGTCTAATTTTTGTCAGGTGTTAACAGGTATTTTAGTATTTTTCTTTCTAACAGCTGTGAACTTCTGGCTAAGGAATCAGATGGTTATATTTTAATACTACTTGATTGAATATTCTGGCAAGTCATTAAATCTGTGCCTGATTTCCTCAATTGTAAAACAAGAATAAAAACTGTCTAGGCATGTCTTGCAGTTAACAATCAGACTCTACTGAGCTTAGAAGTGTGAAAATGCTTTATAAATTGTAGATTCACTATGTAAACCAAGGCACTGATGCCTTTTTAATCATCTGTGGGGATGTTTCCTTTTTCAAATATGTCACTGAATTGTATCTGAATGCAGTTTTCTAGGATAGTGTTCACAGATTAAAGAAAATCAGAAACTACCTATGAAAGTAAATAATCCTTAGAGTATATCTCTTAGGAACTGTTTTGTGTGAATTTTGACCCCAGGATATAATTTAATTTTTAAAAAGCATCTCATATTTATTTGCCTGCTGGGTTTGTGGATATGTAATTTCTCTTTAACTCAAAACACAGCTAATAATTTTGTTGTTTGCCATTATTTATTGGCTTTCTTGTCAGAAAGCAGAGTAAACCTTTAAAATGTTTTCACAGATGGAAATTATTTTAATTCAGACTTGGTGCTTAGAATTTGTGCATTGGGTTCTCATTCTTCTTTATGCTCTCAGAAAATAACACAAGCATTTGTTTCTTCATTAGAATAAAGTCTTTGCATGTTGATGTTAGCGTCGTTTTTGGCACACACAGAAGCTAAGGCAGAGAAAAACTGTTTAGATAAAGTCAATTTCATTCCTAGACTGAAATTTTTTTTCAGAATTTTTTTTTTGAAAAATTATTGGAATGTTCTTTTATAGTAATTTTAAGTAAAACGGTTTTTACCTTGAATATCTATGTATTTTAGAATGTTTACAGGTACCTTTTATTTTTATGAGATATGTGTATATCTACTTAATTTACTTCATACTTTTGTTGTTTTTCTTAAAAGTTTAATTTCCTAACAGCATTTTTTCCTGATCTTTTTGAGGTAGCAGACACAACACTTTTATTTTCATGTTCTTCCCAGATTTACTGTCCCCCCTTCCCCAATAAACATTTCTCACTAAAAAGAAGTTTTCTTAAATAGTTTACTCTGCCTATTTTTTTTTTTTTTTTTTTGAGACAGTCTCACATTGGCACCCTCAGTAGAGTGCTGTGCTGTCACAGCTCACAGCAACCTCAAACTTTTGGGCTCGGGTGATTCTGTTGTCTCAGCCTCTCAAGTAGCTGGGATTTGAGGCACCTGCCACAACTCCTGGCTATTTTTTAGAGGTGAGGTCTCACTCTGGCTCAGGCTGGTCTCGAATTCTTGAGCTCAGGCAATCCACCTGCCGTGGCCACATGAGTGCTACAATTACAGGGTCTCCCTGCCTGAATTTTTATCAATATATTTATTTTTAGTTGAGCTACTGTAAGAGGCCATAGCATTACCTAAAATCTTAGAAAGTAACTTGTCATATATGAATCCTTCAGTAATCAGTCAGCTGTATGATTGATAGCAATTTTAAAGTGTCATCTTTTTCTGTACCTATTTATATAATACAACTTTCTACTTTTTGAGATAGAATTTGAACAACCCTCATCTCCTACCTTACCGAATTTTGCGTTTTTTGTGCATCCCAGCCATTCTTGAAGTGTATTAGTGCCATTAGTGTTTCTTCTGTTCTCATTCACAGAGTAAAGCAGTAGACAATCTGTTGTTTTGATACCCCTATCTAAAAATAAATGACTGCACTAAAGTAATTTAGACTTTTCCTTAACTCACTGAGGTAAAGGGACAGTGACTCCTGAAGTGGGAGGTATTGTTGTTTTCAGGACTAGACCAGACCACAGCTGTCTGAACTATCTGAGGACGTTTGTGCATTGTCCAGGAATTGCCCTTAGGTACTCAGTAAATGCTTAAACTTAAGTGAATGGTTACATCATTAGAGCAAAAGTAAAAAGCTTAATTATCTCAAGGGTCCTTCTTAGACTTATTATGATCATATATTTGGTCTTTTGAAGTTTTTTTTTTAACACAAATGATTAGAAAGTCAAAACTGTTGTAATTTTGAAAACAGCATAAAAAATACAACTGTCTAAATCTGTATTCTTTGGAAGTATTCTTTGTCTTATCATTCATGGTTTTTAAATTACTTGAATGTTTCTGATTTTTTTTTTCTCCTATACCTATACATTGCACAAAATGTAGTTGTACCTAAGGTGCTAATTTTTACTATTTGCATTTTATACTCTTACTATTTAAGTAGTTAATTTTATTCTCTCCCAGAAGATACCGAGTTTTAAGTATCCAGTTTTTAAAAGTATTTTCTCCCTTCTCACTGGTTCCCTAGTTAAAATATATTTTTTTTCTTTCTCTTAGAAAATTAAATGATATACCGTATATACTCGAGTATAAGCTGAGTTTATACTGAACTCGGCTTATACTCGGGTCATACAGGTTATTTGATTCGGTGCGCACACCTAATCAAATGCACGTAGTCTCCAGTCGTCTTCTGCCGTCTGCTTGAGGGGTGGGGCTTCAGCTCAGTCCACAAGTCGTGGCTGAGCTGAAGAGGTGGGCGGCTGAACTGTATTCCACTGAACTATTTAACCCACAATATTTAACGGCACATTTAATTAAGTGAAAACCCCACTTAAGGCAGTAAAGTCTCGTAAATCCAGTTTTGAAGGATTTTAACCTTTGTGATTTAGCTTGATTACCTGTTAAGTTACAGTTTTCTGCACTTTATTTAAAGTTTTAAAGTTGTTGCTAGTTTATAGTTTTTCTTTAGCAATAAATATTGAAAAGCATTTAACCTACTGATTCCTCAATTATTGTAATTGTTTTGGGTATGTATTTTTATTTTTGAAATTTACCAGTGGCTGCTGCATTTTCCACCTTGGCTTATACTCGAGTCACTAAGTTTTCCCAGTTTTTAGGGTAAAATTAAGGGG